>QAPF01000285.1:0-49043 GCA_004367935.1 Colletotrichum sidae | reverse complement strand
TAAAAAGAGTTTCTATAAAGATAGAGTTAGTATTATTTCTAATAGAGATATAGTTCATAGTAATAATTTTAATAATAATAATAAGTTTAGTTAATTTAGTATTTAAGTTTTTAAGAGGAATTTTATTTTTTTCCTAAATTTTTCCTTTTTATTAAATTTTAAGAATATTTTATTAGGAGATAATTTTATTAAGTTTTTTTCTAAAATATCTTATTATAATAATAGTAAGAATTTTTAAAGTTAAATAAAATTAAAGAAAAAAAAGAAAATTATAATTTTAAAAGTAGCTAATTAGTAGTTTTTATAATAATTATTTATATCTATTTTTATTTAGATTATAATAATTATTATTATTCTAACTATTATTTTGCTTCTTATTTTAAGATAAATTTCTTTTTTTTATTTTTTAAAAGTACTTCTATAGGTAATATTAAATTACTTAGTATTACTTAATCTATAAAATAGGTAGTTATAAATAACCTATTATTACCTATAAGTAGTATTATTTTTTTACTTATACTTATATCCTATTTATAGACCTAATAGGTACTTACTACTACCTATAGGCTCTAAGAAGTATTACCTAGCTAGGTACCTATAGGTAATTTCTAAGCCTATTTCCGATAAAGAGAGAAAAGAAGACGAGGAGAGAACGGGGAAGATGGCCAGACTAAGGCGGGAATAAAGATAGAGGATTTGAACATATATGTACTTACTTGGTTTGAGCAGAGTTCCAATAAGATAATTGGAAAAGTCTCTTAGTCTTGCATCCTCTCTTCCAATTGTCTTGATGTCGGTCATGAAAGCCAGTGCTCCATTTTCAGAGAGTGCGCCAAGAAAGGATTTTAGTACCGTGAGGGTATTATCATCTGGGGAGACGGCCCGGTAAAGTACCAGGAGTTGATCGACGTGAATGCTGAGCTCACATGCCAGGGCAGGTGACAAGTCCTTTGGAGGGTCTCTCAGCTCCTGATGGCTAAGGGGATGCGGAACGACGCTTTCGAGACTCAAGCGGCGCCTAAAGTGATCATCCGACATGATGTTCAAAATTGTCTATCTGGAAACGTGGTTGCGTGAGCGCAAGGGTATAAAGGCGGGAATGTGGATCGGGTGGAAGATGAGGATGTGTTGAAGCTACGGACCTTGCAATAGAATTCACCAGCTAAAAGACGGAAATGGGAGACGATAGATATCCATAATGGCGGTAAGACATAACGGAGATACGTCGAAGGGGAAGACGGAGCGGTTCTCAGTCCCACATAACCTTCAAGGCGCAAGGTGAGCATGTACACAGAAATTCGGACCAACACTGCTACCTAGTACGTTGCCCACCATACTCATCGCAACTTCAAGTAGGAAGTCTTCGCCAGCGCCCTCTTCTGAGCTAGCAGGCGTCGCTCCTCGGCAGAGTATAGTCCATCTCCTGTCTTCTCGCCCAGTCTACCTCTATCAAGGTAGTTCTTCTCCAGCCAATCCTTATAGCCCGCCTTCTTCGGGTCCACAACGCCCATGTTCACCCTGTTCCTCTCGACCTGCCACACCGTGTCCAGGCCGACCTCATCCATCTTCTCACACGGACCCTTTTCAGCGTGGAAAAGTCTCGGAACAGTGCGTCAATATCGCTCGGGGAGGCCAGCTGCGCCTGGAGGACCCTCAAGGTGTCCGACTTGACGGCCGACCAGATGCGGTTGAAGACGAAACCCACAGACTCGTGAGGGAGGGCGAGGGGAGTGAACCCGACGCTGTGCATCTGCTCTTTGAGGAAGGGTATCACCTTCTTGTCCGTGGCGCCGCAGGTCATGAGTTCGACGTAGGTGTTCCGCGGCGGGAGATGATAATGCGTGTTGAGCAGGCGTTCTGGGCGGGATATCAGGGTCCTCAGCGCAGAGGTCGGCCACGTCGAGCTGTTGGAGGCCAGGATGCAGTCTTCCGGAACGAGCGCGTCGACCTTGCCGAGCATCTCGCGCTTGATCTCGGGGTCCTCGGGCAGGGCCTCGATGACCATCCAGGGGTTGGCGCCGCAGGAGTCCTCGAGCATGGTGCTGGTGGTCACCCGTCCGGGATGTGTTTCGCGGACAGCGCAGACAGTTGTCAGCGCGTCGCCGACGTAGACGATGGCCGAGGACAGAGCCCGCTCGTTGATGTCTTGCAGAATCACGGGTCGGCCCGTCGAGGCCCACATGACGGCGACTCGTCGGCCGAGAACCCCCGCACCGAGCACAACCACGGGCCGAGAAGTGGGGTCTTTGGGCGGGAACCATTCCGGGATGGGATGTGTCGACGGTTCAGCTGAAGGGCTTGAGAATGGGTGAAGCAGAGTTTGAGATGAGAAGAAATTTGATGGCGGGCATGGCGTCGTATGTCGGGCTTGTGGGAGGATCGTTGTCGCGGTCGGTAGCAAGCGGGCGTTTCGCGCGGACCTGGTGATGTCTCTGCGTGTGATGGCGTTTGCGGTGGGCTGGATGCGCCCTAGTTTTCGACAGGATGTTCTCAATGCCATTTTCGTTGATATTTGTGCTAGAGACAATCTCGTTTTCGGGGAAACACGGCCGTTTTATGGTGGATTAAGAGGGGTTCCCGCGCTGGGGTGATGATGATGGCAGTGTCGCATGATGGGGAGTGGCGTGATGTCGCCGTCAAACGCTGGGCTGACCTTAACCGCCAAGTTTGGGTCTCGACGGCCGACTTGCCAATCGCATAACACGATGAAGTAGCTTCCCCAGATATCCTCAGAAGAGCTTGATCATTTGCCTGAAGAACGTGTGCTGCTCATCGTTGCCCCCGCGCCTTCCCGCCGTCCACGCGGTCATCACAGGGCTTGACGGGTTCTGAAGGGGAGCAGATCGCGTGAGGTGTCGGATGCATTTGACCGTAGAAGCCAGAACTATGCGTGTTCAACGTGAATGGCCGAGGAGTACAATATGACGTATGGGCAGAGCGTCTCTTGACTGCATAAGCCAAGCCTAATAAAAAGACGTCCTTGAGTAGATTACTGAGGTTTTTCGGTTTCTGGTCGGATGAGACTCTCCATCCATAGCCCAGTACAGAGGAGTATCTTCTCAAAAGTCCAGCTTTATGATGGCCGAGTAGAGTAGAGCAACAATGGGTGCCTCTCTATCAACATCTGGGGTCATCCCCAAGGGGCTGTCGGTTGCCGACCAGCGCGGAAGTTCCAGCAGGCTAGCACTACATATACACAAATATGTCCACACTGAGTAAGTCCCATGTGGTGTAATGGTTAACATTTGACGCTCTCAATCAGAGCAGCGCTCCCGTCAGGCTCCGAGTTCGATTCTCGGCGTGGGAATTTCTTTTGCTCTCGCGATCGAAAACATCTGTTTTGTCACGCTTAATGATTGATGATGTACATAACCTGTCCGCATTCAAACTTTTCTGCTCTCGAGTCCCAGCTCACAGCACGCCACTGTGACCTCGGGGTAGTGGGCGCTCTGGCTCCAGGGCGCCCGAACAATAGCCGACGAGCCTTCCAGGGGTTCACGCGCTAACCTTTTCGTTTTGCAGCGTCACCTCAGCGGAATCACTCACTGCAGGATTGACGATGTGCGGAATTCACGTCACGGTCGCTCGCGACGACTTTGAACCTCTTCCTCTCCCCACTCGGACATGTCTTTGCAATCGTGGTCCTGATCACTTGGGCGAAGTTCGAACGCGAGCTCACCCTCAAAGTGGCGACGCAGACCCTCTCTTCCTGAGCTTCACTTCCACTGTGCTCGCTCTGCGCGGTGATCACGTCACGAAGCAACCGTTTCGCGACGCGCCATCTGGGTCGGTCCTTTGCTGGAACGGAGAAGCCTGGAAAATTGGCGGCGAGCCTGTCCGAGGCAAGGATGGCGAGGCTATCTTCAAGCTGCTGATGGAAGCTTGCTGCCGCACCACAGACCAGGACACCGTGCTGGATGTCCTGCGGAGCGTTGAAGGTCCTTTTGCCTTTGTTTTCTTCGACGCCGCATCCTCTCGTCTCGTCTTCGGTCGCGACCGCCTGGGTCGACGCTCTTTGCTATTCAATCAAGAAGGTGGTTTGAGGCTCTCGAGCATCGCAGAGACTACATCCCCAGCGTGGAAGGAGGTTGAAGCCGATGGCATCTACGTGCTGGACCTCTCGACTTGGAGTAGGAATCCAGAAAAGGCTTTCTCTCCCCGTCCGTGGTCTCAAGAGGATGGAGAGACGGTAAGTTTGGGAGTCCATCGAGACGGGTACCCCGGTTTTGCTACTTACGACTGTAGATTCTCAACATCGGCGCCTTCAACTGGACACTTCCTCCGCCCGATGCTGCGCCATTGACAGCCACATCTCCGTCCGTGATGGCTATCCGGGAGAAGCTTACCCAGTCGCTCAAGCTGCGCGTTCTGGATGTGCCAACCCCGCCAGCCCACGACGCAAGCAATGACACTCGTATCTCGGTGCTCTTCTCTGGCGGACTGGACTGCACCGTCTTGGCTCGCTTGGCGAGTGACCTGCTGCCACCCGATCAAGGCATTGACCTCATCAACGTGGCCTTCGAGAACCCTCGTCTAGCCTCAAAGGCTGGGATATCCGCCGACGGAGTGAGCATCTACGAGGCGTGTCCCGACAGGATCACGGGCAGGAAGTCCTTTGCGGAGCTGACTGTTGTCTGTCCGGAGCGCAGATGGAGGCTCATTGCTGTCAGCTACCCTCCGCGATCTTCTCATCGTGCGATTACTGACTTATTCTCTCAGGTTGATGTCCCGTACGAAGAGGTACTTGCCCACCGAAGCCAAGTGATAGCGCTCATGTATCCCCACAACACTGAGATGGACCTTTCCATAGCGTACGCGCTATACTTCGCTGCTAGAGGTATTGGCATGGCCCAGAGCCACCCTTCCGCCGCCACTTCTAAGTACGCCACGCCCGCGAGAGTTCTTTTATCAGGTCTTGGTGCCGATGAGCTCTTTGGCGGATACGTCCGGCACCCATCTGCATTTGCTCGGGGAGGCTACCAGAGCCTTTTGGAGGAGATCAAGCTGGACGTTGGCCGGCTCGGCAAGCGCAATCTCGGCCGCGATGACAGAGCCATGTCTCACTGGGGCCGCGAGGTGCGCTTCCCCTACCTCGACGAGCAGTTCGTCAAGTGGGCCATCGAGTGCCCTGTTTGGGAAAAGTGTGACTTTGGAGTCGGTGAGGAGGTCACGGGTATCGAGCCCGGGAAGAGGGTGTTGAGACTCCTGGCTCAGGAACTTGGCATGACCTCCGTCGCCCGGGAGAAGAAGAGAGCAGTGAGTACTTTGCCCCAGAGGCATAGTCACCCAACCTGACCAGTCACAGATCCAGTTCGGCTCGAGAACAGCCAAGATGGAGAGCGGAAAGACAAAAGGTACCATGTTGATTGCTCCATGAATTTGCAGGGCAGCGAGTGCTCCCTAAGTTGGCGGTGATGACCCACAGATACTTCCGAGCCGGTGGTCGCCCGATGCTGCTGCTATTGATTGTGTGTTTATGCATTGCAATAACCCTTTCTTGGCTGCGAGCGTTCGGGCTTCATTTACAAAGACCACCGGCTGTGATGTCGTAAAGGCAAGTCTGAGCCAGCTTGGATGTTGAGATAGCTTCAAACCACTAAAAAGACCGGGAAGTGGACGTATTTATAGTCCCGTTCATCCGCAATCAAAAATCAATCTTGACTGATAGGCCGCGTATATGAATATAGTACCATGGATGGGTGACGGAACCTCTGAACGAGTCTGTGCCTCGGGGCGCAGTGCTATGTCCGCCATGGTAACAGAGGAACGCATCGCTGCCGGCGCCGGTTTCAATGGTCAACTTCTTTCTAACGTCCCATGAAGCCATTTTGAGACCTTCGGCGGCTATGAAAAACCTTTGGGTGTTAATATCTACCGAAGCGAGAGAGGGCCTTTGGATGGATCGAGCTCATAGCGGTGCTTGCGAGATCCGCCACAACATCTTGCCACGTAAGAAACACATGTTCGTCGGAGAGCCTCTGCAATGGTCGACACAAGTCTGGCGGCACGGCCTCCGGCGTATGGGGTCAAGCTTAGTCGGAGACGACACGCTCGTCTCGTTGCAGGTATCCGGCCCCGGTAACGCAAGGTAATTCATGTGAGATTGACTGCTTGTGTGACATTCTATTTAGCCTCCACTAATGACCCGGATACAGACAGTTGCAGGTCAGTCTATCGCCTATGCAAACCGTCGCAAAAATGCAAAGCCCTTGTCAACTTGTCGGGAAATCCTCCCATCGGCATCATCCTCCAAATCCAACAGATGTGGCGCGCCCTGAACCACCGCAATTCCAGTTTCGACTCCATGCGCCACCAAAGACTCGCTCATAGCTTCGGCGTGCTCGATGGGAATCAGATCATCAGCCGTGCCGTGGATGATGAATGTTGGCGTTCGGTATGTGCCCTTGAGGACTTGGGCGTTGGGGCTGATGGCCTCGATACGTTGCCGAGAGGGAATCTCCAACGCTTCATAGTCTTTCGACGACTTGGACGGTGGAAGCTCCCTTTTGCTGGGTAACCCGTCGAGCCAGATTGGGAGCAATTGTCCCTTCCAGTTCCCATGAAGAATAATTGTTGTACGAGCGTTGTCGCCAGACGGCCCTCGCTCCAACCACTTGCCTGGTGCGACTGGCTTGCCATTTCTGATTACTCGACTTCCAGTGATGGGATAGCTCTCCACACACTCAAGGAGATCGTATGGCTCGCCTGCAAAAGCCTGTGTACCAGAGGGGAAATTGGGCTTTGTCCATGCTAGTAATGGTCAGCATGAGCCCCCTGTTTCTTGGAAAGGATATCAAAGACAACTTACACTCGTGCTCGAGATATGAAGGACTGTAAAAGGCGAGAACTGCCTCTGGCGGTGCCACCTGCTGCTCCGGTGCAGTCCAAGCAAGTGACATTGCCAAGTGGCCGCCGCTTGACCAACCAATCGCCACTACTTTGGATCCAATGTCGATGTCAGGTCGACCGAGATCGATGAGAGGTAGCTCATTACGAGCCCATTCCAGTGCGGAGCAGGCGTCGGCCATGGGCCCCTCCAACAGCGTGGTTTCGGGACAAAGCCTGTAGTCGACTGAGACGGGCAGAATGCCGTCGTCGAGCATTCTTTGTATGTACTTGGTGTTGACATCATGACGTGAAAGGGTGATGTGGCCACCCCCATGGAACAACAGGCCTTTGGATACAAAAGTCAGCGTTGATTGAATCGAAGTGGCCAAGCCTGGTAAGAATGGCTTGGTTCTGAAGATGTGGAACTTACCGACGGACCACACTCTCGAACTCTGCTGGTTCGAAGGCGGAAGGTAAATATCTGCGAAGAGGCGGTTCTGGCCGGTCTGCTTGAACATGACGGTCTCGATCTCAAATCGTTTCTTGGCGACAACGTCTCTAATCTCAGGACGTGCCTGGAATCCAGTAATGATTCGGAGCATGTTGGATTCAGCCAGCTCGCCTCCAGTCCAGTCGACATATTCAAAACCAGCATTCTGGAAGCACCTCTTCCAAAAGAACTCGTCGGCAAGCACGTGTTTTCGACCGTCTGTCATTGACCACCATCCATCCATTACTACAGGGAGGTTAGCAAGTGAAGGAGCTCTGTGCGATTATGCCCGACTTACATCCAAAGACGAGGTCGAACCAGTACAAGTTCTTCGTGAACTCAACTAACGAAACAATACCTGTCGGGCTCAGCATTCTTTTGATGTTTGTCAAGGAGGCCGTCAGATCAGCGGTTGCATGGATGCAGTTTGTCGAAATGACGAGGTCGAACTTTCCCCGAAGCTCAGAGGGCGGATCCTTGCTGATGTTCAACGTCTGGAACTCGATCTTCCCACCCGACGAACTGATCAGGCCTGGCAGCTTCCTCTTCGCGCCGGCGACGAGGGCCGCGGCGACATCGGTGAAGGTGTAAACGAACGGGATCCTGGCCTCGCTCAGCATCTTGAGAACATGCTTCGTCGTCGACGCGGTGCCGCCTCCAATCTCCAGTATGTGTATCGGCTGGCCGCTGCCCCTCACCAGCTTCTTCAAGAGAGCCTGCTGCAGGAAAGAGCACAGCTGTTTGCCGGCCGCCAGATAGAACGGCCCGTTCGTGTACACGTCCTCAAGGATGCCCGAGTTCTCCCTTTTCCGGAATACCAGATCGAGGACATCAGCCGCTCCGGTCATGCAGGCAGCCAGATGGCTCCCGGTGACGCTCAGGAGCTTGTGCTCGGAAGCGTGGGCGGGGAACATTTCCAAGATCTCACGGAGCTGGTCGGAGGCTGGAGTTTGCGGCACTGGCGCATCGGTACGAACCCACAGTTTGCCGCGCCGGCGGACCAATCTCGCATCGGCGAGAATCTCAAAGAGCTGTGCGGCAAGGGGGGCGTTCTTCTGTGTGTGCTTGATCGGAGGTAGTTCGTCTCCGGCCTTGAACACCGAAATGTCACAACCGAGTTCCGGGAAGGCCTCCACGACGTACTGCGTGACCAAGGACGCTTGACGAGGGTACACGTCAGTCCAGAACTCCGATGATCCATAGGTCCTCGTGAAATCGTCAGACTCGTTCTTGGCGTGCTTGAAAGTCTCGTATGCGTCGTGCAGTTGCGCTGTCGGTCCGGCATCAGACACGCCAAGGGGACCCAGAATGTTCTTGCCCGCCACAAATTCACTAGAGACACTGGCCGGTGTTGAGGATCCCGTGCTGGCTGCGGTGGATGCCTCGGTGAACGTGGGCGAGACGCCGCGGCTCGGCAGACTGGATGTTGGTCTCTTGGAGACGGAGTTGCTCGGAGAGCTGCGACGGCGAATGCCCTCTACGAGCTCGCCCACGGAAACCATGTTTTGGTATTCATCCGCGGGAATCTCAATTGAAAGCGTCTCGTTGATCTCTGAGAGAACCTCGGTCGACAGAAGCGAGTCAATGCCCAGGTCGGCGAGAGACGCGTCGTTGCTGATCGCGCTGAGGTCTATCTCAGCAACTCTGGCGAGTAGGCGAAAGACGTCTTCTTCGCTGATTGAATCAGACGCAGTCTCATCAACGGGCGACATGGAATATGAAGGCTGAGCTTGCGGTTCATCCTCTGGGCTCTTCGTCTCGTTGTTCGGCGACCGTGGAACGGCAGCCTCATTACGGCTTCCATTCTTCAGGGACAAGGCTCGAACAAGAGACTTGATCAGCATCCGGGTAAAGCGAGCTCCTTGTATGACGACAACGATGTTGTCAGTCTCTTCGTCGTAGACGTAGATGTCGTTGTCGACGGTTCTCGAGTCGCATTCGCGGTACATGGATAGAACCCTCCATCTTCTCGACGGGCCAACTGAGAATTGCGGATGGATGTCGATCTTGCGGATGCGGGTGCAAACAAATACCTCATTGTCTGAACACAGACCGCTCAGGGAGTTGACGTGGATTCCAGAAACCTGAACAAAGTTGTCCATAGCAAGAGGATTCGTCACCATGGACTCAGCTCCCTCGAATGGGAAGTCGACAGGAAGACGAACCCGACCGATAACATCTTCGCCCTTGGCTAGCACGTCCCAGACACCCTTGTAGAGGCCTCCGTATGTCACCACGCGTGAGAAGACGGAGTAGACAAGAGGTCCTCTCAGTGCGACGGTCTCGGCAACGTCGGCGGCCTGGATCTGACGAGCGGTGTGACGAAGGGCTGTCTCGTACTGCTGGAATTGAGACTCGTCCTCGGCCTGTCGAGCGGTCACCAGCCTGACCTCCCCAGACGCATGCGCGCTTTGAGGGGGTGTTGGGTTTGTAAGAGGCGAAGACACGACACTGAAGTTCCAAGCCCGTGGCTGTTCAGCCCTGGAAAGGAGGAGACTTATCGAGCTGTCCGTGGCGATGCCAAGTGCTTCTTCAATATGAAGATTCTTCCACGCAGGAGACAACTCGTCGTTGCCTGCTTCGCCTTCCAGCGCCACGAGGGCAGCTTGAGCCGCCAGCTCCATGTATAACGGGGCCGGGCACAACGGCTGGCCAACTACCGCATGGCCTTGAACAAGGCTCTTCCACGTGTCATGGTGCGGATCAACCTTGAACTCGAGACTGTTCTCCGTCTTCTTCGTCAGAGTGAGGAGACGACGTGCCGCTTCGCCGAGAGCATTATCCTTACTCGCGGATTGAGAATCGGAGGTGACCCCGATGGTGTCCCTCCACTCAAGCCAGTGACGGTTTTTCTCGAACTGGTAAGGCGGCAGAAGCAGCATCTGCGAATACTGTCCACGCTGACGAGAGTGAAAGTCCCAGAATGTGTGTGAATGCGACCCTTTCCAGAGATCAAGAGTCACTTGAACCAATGACTCTCTCAGCGATGGACTTTCTCGCGCAGTGATGCCGCAGAACACATGTTGAGGTGCTTTTCCTCCCAGAGCTTTGCGGACCATGGAGGTGATGCCAGAGTTGGCACCGGCCTCCAGCCAGCAACAGCCGTCCAGCTCTTCGTGGATTATCTGAACGGCTTTGTTGAATTGAACTGGCCGGCGAGTGTGTTGTCTAATCCGTTGAGACCAGGACAAGTTCTCGGTCGCACCATCGACGCACGTCTCCATGGGGATGGTCGGTTTGCGGAACGTCAGGCCCGCAGCAAAGGACTCAAGCTGGTCCAAGATTGGCTCTGTGAATCTGGAATGGAAAGCGTACGGCACGTTCAGAACTTTTGTTCTGACTGAGCTCATCGCCGGACTCTGTTCGATCAGCTTCTGGGCTCTTTCAATGTCGCTACTCGAACCACAAACAACAGTCGACTGCGGACCATTGTGACACGCTATCTCGATGTTCAGATTGCTCGACACAGCGAAGTCTATCAGCATGTGCGAACTAGCCTCGACCAACAGCATGGAGCCGGGTTCAGGGCCCCATTTCTCGGTCATCAGTCGAGCTCTTTCGGCCACAAATTTCAGACCATCAGAGAGTGACAGGATGCCGGATACGCACATGGCCGTCAGCTCGCCAAAGCTGTGACCTAGCACTCTGGCCACTTTGATCCCTGAGTCGATCCAGGACTTTGCACACGAGTACTGCATGCTGAAAAGTGCCGAATGCAGGATGACAATGTCTTCAATCGGTTCCGACTGGAAAATTTGTGGAAAAATACCCGGGTGTCCAAGGCGTTTGAGCTCCCGCTGGCACCGGTCGAGGTGGTGGCGGAAAAGAGCACAGGATCTGTAAAAGTCTTCGTCGAGAGCGACATATTTCGAGGTCTGGCCACCGAATGCCATCACAACAGGTCGAGCTTTGTCTGGTAAAGACACCTGGGACTTTTCGGAATTCCCGCAATCATGAAGTCGCTGGCTGAGCTGATCCAAGCTCGACGCGGTGAATGCTGTTGCGAAGGGGAGCGATGGATTGCGTCTCGAAGCCAGGTTGAAAGAGAGATCGCCAAGACGGACGGCCTGAGACTGCTCCTGTATGTGCTTGAGCAGAGCGCCAGCGTTGAAAGACAGCGACTCTTGACTAGAGGCTGTGAGGACGAAGGGATAGGAAACCGCGTATGGTTGAGAGCTTGCGCCGCCCAGCTGACTAGTTCCCTTCTGTCGTGGTGGAGGCTCGGTCACGATGAGAGCTGCATTGCTTCCTGAGGCTCCGTAGTTGTTGACACAGGCAGTAAGAGGACCTTGAGACTTCCAGTCCATGCCAGTGGTGGTGATTGCCATCCGATCAGACTCCTGAAGCGCAATCTGTGGGTTCAACGACACGAAGCTGGCCTGAGGCGGAATCCGTCTGTGCCGTATCATGAGCACCGCCTTGATGAGGGCGGCCACTCCAGATGCGCTTTCGGTGTGACCGATGTTGCCTTTGATGGATCCGACATGCAAAAGCTGATCTGCTTGACGTCCTCGACCCCCGAAGGTCCGGCGAATACTCTCGAACTCGATGGGGTCGCCGACGGGTGTACCGGTTCCATGGGCCTCGACGTATGTCACGTCTTCGGGTTTCATCTGGGAATACCGGAGTACCTCTTCATAGAGATCCGACTGTGACGGCCCGTGGGGCACGGTGATGTACGTCTCGTTGCTGTTTTGCCTCACGGCCGAGCCGGGGATGACTGCGAGAACCTCGTCTCCTGCTGCCAGGGCCTCCGACAACTTCTTCAGCACCACCAGACCGACACCTTCTCCCCTGCAGTAGCCGTCTGCTTTCGCGTCGAACGACTTGCACTGCCCTGTGGTGCTCAGGAACTTGCCGGCGTGGAGGTTCTGGAAGAAATTGGGGCTTGTGAAGACGTTGACACCCCCGGCCAAGGCGGCAGAGCATTTTCCGGCAATAATGTCGGTACAGGCCTTGTTGATAGCGACAGCGGATGAGGAGCAAGCCGTATCAATCGTTGATGACTCTCCACTCCATCCGAAGAAATTGCTTATCCTTCCGGCCATGAAAGCCCTCAATGTGCCGAGGGTCGAAAACGCGTTGGGCGGATGAGACGCAACGTTATCGGCGTAGTCGTTGGCACAGACGCCAATGTAGCATCCGACATTCTTGTCGGGAGGTTCTGGACCGCTGAAGTAGTTTGCGGACTCAAGTGCCTGGTAGGCAACTTGAAGGAGAAGTCGCTGTTGCGGATCCATGGAAGCCGCTTCTCGGCTGGTCTTCCGGAAGAAGCGATGGTCAAAGGCGTCGACGTCGTTGAGGAGGTTGGCAAAGAACTTTTGAACTTGCGGTGTCCGTCGGAGACCATTTGTCTGAAACCGGTCTGCCGGTACCTCCTGGCAAAGCGACCTGCCAGAGGCGATGACATCCCAAAGCTCTTCTAGGGAGTCGGCACCAGGAAACTTGCAGGCCATGCCAACAATGGCAACCGCAGTATCGGGGAAGTTTCTGGGAGGAGGCTGCGTTGACGGCTGCTCAGGTTGAACTGATAGAACAAATGATGGCCTGACTGAAAGAAGGCCAAGCGTTCGAGAGCCCTGGAGGCAACGCACGGGACCCAGTTCGAGGACGTTACTAGTCTCATGTGTAGACCTGAGGCTTTCGGCGAGGTTGGAGACCACGAGATGCCAGTCGGCCATCCGTGTCATGATACACTCAAGCACCTCCTCGTGCGCCGGTTTACCCCACGATGTGCGGCCATCGTAGTTGGAGTGTACAGGAGGCGGCGACTTGTGCGTTTCCAGGAATATCAGGCCTGGCTCCTTGGTGCAGAAGGCTAACAGCTGGTGCAGCCAGTGCCTCAAAGCTGGTGAATGATAGCGAGCTCGGAGGCTAAGTGGCTTCAATGTGTAATCTTCTGATGAGATGCATGAATGCAGCGCTGTAATGCTGGACTTTGGCACGATGATCGTGCAGCTGGCTTGATCGATTCTAGTTGCGATGTATGAATCTGACTGCATGTTTTTGTTAGTACGTGACGTAGATATTGTATTTGATAAAATACTTACACGAACGACCGGGCCATCATGGTCTGAAACTTTTGTATCAATTTCGTGGGACAAACTCTTTACGCCATTGTTAGCACAGCTACGTCTAGTTTCTCGGAACACACTTACATCAACTTCGGCCAGGATGGAGCTGGCAAGGCTCATGTCGAGTTCCAATCCGCGGTGGCGACGTAAAACAAAGGCCGAGGTAGATCCACCTCTGAGGGATGTTTGGTCGTAGTCAACATAGACTCCTATGCAGAAGGCAAGCCGGAGGGCGACGGCAACGTTTCGAGAGAGCGTGATTTCGTTCTTGGAGTTTGCAGCTGCGGTAGCTGCCAGCAACCCAATACAGAACCCCTGGCATCCGCCCATCTGGATCTGACCCAGAATCTGTTCGTGGGAAACATCGTTGCGACGCATGTACTCAAAGTACTGAACAATGCTGAAGAGAACGGAAAGGGGAGCTGCAAAAGCGTTCCATGTGTCTTTGACCTGGTCGTCGGTGAGGTCAAGGTCGTGATCCAGCCAACGAACCAGCTGGAGGGCGCACCACCTTCCAGGAGTCTGCTCCAGGCATGGCTCATGTCCGATCATAGACTGGAATAACGACGGGAGGTCATGAATGGTACTGATTAAGGGTTGGAGATGTCGGTTTTCTCGTAGGGCTGATCTGACATCGCGCAAGGCCAAACTTCCAAAGCCCTCAGAGGCTTGGGAGCCGAAAACAATAGCATTCAAAGACATTTTGCAACTCCGTCAAGGAGATCTAGTGACTATCGGACAATGAGGACTGAAATCATGCGGAACAGTAAAATCTCTCATTCGACGAAGGAGTTCTGGTTGCTTTTTGTCATAACAAGTGGTTTCCCAACCTGGCCCGATTAGGAAGTCCCATCGCGGTGATGTTCCCTTACAGCCAAGGTGGGCTACTATAGTCTCATACTACTCCCCGTCCATGCAAGTGCCACTGGGCTGAAACTGTAACCGTCTTAGAAAGCTAGCTTTATAGCAATCAAGTTCACTTCTGCCGTCTGTTCTCCTCAAACGATTCCATGGCATTCATATCAGTTACATGTCAAAACTTTGAACGGCCTTGTTTGGTGTGGCAAGACGATTTCCCGGGCCAGCAGAGTCATTCACCGATCTATCAGAGTTCAGGAGAGATGTTTTTACCGTCACAGTCAAAAGTTTCCATGCCACCATGCACCTCGTTCCCTATATCCCGGGGTCGGTGTCTTTTCTGGGTATTATCGAAAAAAACTACAAGATTCCTCATCGAAATCGCCTGTGACACCATCTGCTCGCACCATATTCAGCTTGTTACTTCACTGACTCTTTATTTTATACAACATTACTATTATCACCACTCTGTCCATCATGTCACGATCACCAGGCACCGAAGCAGATGCTCGCCAGCTCTTGGGGCTGGTAGACTTGCTGCGCGATGCCGTAGTTACCGTCACGCAGGAGTGGGAAAAAGAACGTACCGCCTCTGCTACGGGAACTGCCGAGCAGCAAGCGGTGCCTAGCCTTCCTCTTTTTGAGGCCCAGAGAACCATCGAGGCCATCGCGGGCACGTTGATCTCGCTTGTGGCGGAACCTGCTCACAGGATCCAGCAGGTCATGACCTTGGCCGTCCAGGCCAGGGCGTTGATTCTGGCCGCCGAGATGAACATTCCGGATAAGCTGGCAGCATCCGGCAAGCAAGGCATCCATGTCACCGAACTATCTAGTCAGACTGGGATCGAGTCTCGCAAGTTGGGTGAGTCGAACCATACGCTTAATGGGTTGTGGCGATCGACGTTGTTTGCTGTCATCTAACCGGCCTGAATCCAAAATTACAGCTCGCATCATGCGAAGTTTATGCACCATTCACATTTTCAACGAGCCGGCGGAAGATTACTTCACAAACAACCGCATCTCCCAGGTTCTGGTCAACAACGAGCCTCTCACGGCTCTGGTGCGCTTGGCGTAGGCTCTCCACCCTCGCAAAGATGTGAGACGATGACATTTAACTGACACGACACGACGACAATCACAGGAGCATGCACTCTTTCACATCTGAGTACCTCGGTAAATACCTGCTGGGACCCACGGGGGCGTCATATGAAAAGGACGAGACGGCGTTCCAGATCGCGCTCGGAACCAACAAGACCCAGTTCGACTGGTTCGCCGAGAAGATCACAGCCGCAGAGCTCAAACATGAAGGCTCCCCAGGCACGGGCTACCCCGGCTTCTCCTCGCAACCCAAGAAGGGCGACTGGGATGAACCGGACATCAACGGGCTGTACAACCGCCCGGAACTGACAAACTTCGGAAAAGCTATGATCGGCAGCGGATCGGTAAACAGTCCCGCCCACGTGTTCGATTATCCCTGGGACAAGCTCAGACACGGCGCCGTGGTCGTGGATGTGGGTGGTGGAGTAGGCAAGTTTTCCCTGCGGCTTACATGGATCGATGATGAAGAAATCTCCGGCTTACACTTCTGCCAGGGGGTTTCGCACTCCAGATGCTCAAAGCGCATCCCCATCTCCGATTCGTCGTCCAGGACCGTCCCGAGGTCATTGACCAGGGCAAGAATGAGGTGTTCGCGAAGCACGCGCCGTGGGCCCTGGAGAACGACCAGGTCAGCTTCGTCAACCATGACTTCTTCCAGCCCAATCCCGCCGCCGGCGCTGACATATTCTGGCTCCGCCGAATCCTGTAAGCCTCTGTTCCGTCCGTTACGAAAATAGCATTGTTTGAGATGGGACGAGATAAGACTGACAAAACCGCTAGTCATGACTGGTCCGATGAGCCGTGCCTTAAGATTCTGAGCGCCCTCAAGTCGGCCATGGGGCCGAACTCTAGAATCTTGCTCGCAGACTGCGTTTTGAATCCGACCTGCGGGTCGCCAGACGTGCCCTCTGCGCCGGCACTTTTGCCAGCCAATTATGGCTACTGGTCTCAGTACAACCATGTTCTCGGGATGGTTATGATGGCCGAAAACAACGGCATCGAAAGGACAGCATCCCAGATCAAGGATCTGGTCACCAAGGCAGGACTAAGGGTTACCAAGATTTGGGGAGTGAGAAGCCTCGTGGGAATCGTCGAGGTCATGTTGTAGTCTAGTCTGTGGGGTCGATGTTCAGCTGCAATGTCGGTAACTCAGTCCACGACACAAGAATTAGTATCATCATTTTGATCTGCATACAATAGACGTTGGTGTAAACATACTTCATTGGTGCGCTGCCCTGGGGCGCGCTTAACTTGGTGTGCTTCGAAAGTTGCTGTCAAAAGCGGTATGCTCTGAGGAGTTGATCCTCGAGTGTATATTCCGAAAGCAGTATACTGTAAGTGAAGCCGACGTCTAGAAGAAGCCTATGCTGTCTACCTGATGTCCAGAAAAGGTATGCTCTACGCAACGCTAGACCAGATGAGAGCATCGCACTCTGTGGAGGATGTCTTGAAATGAACTCTCGTTCTCGTGGTGCCGTCTGACGACACGGCCCTCGCAAGAGCAGGTCTTCGTCTCATCACAGAAAGCATAATCTTTGCCTTGGGGACTGCGTCACTGCATATTTGCGTACAGACTAGTCCGCAGAATGCAATCATTGCAACCTGGAACCCTGTGATGGGCCCGACAAACAGGCAAACTGTCCCTTCGAGCGGGCCTCGATCGAAACCTAGACGAATGGAGCTCCTCGCCCCGGAGCTGATCACATCAGGAACTCTCAGGCATCGGGGAAGCGGGGCGAGCAACGTCAGCCTGAAGTCAAACCTGACTTGCCGTGATGCGGGACGGGTTGAACCGACGACTTTTCCCCTGCAAGCGGATCGCCTCTGACTCCGGCAGATGCAGGTTTCCCCGATAAGTGACCGGTTCCATGGCTCCGTCTCCGAGTCTCGCACTCGGCGGCGGGCTTTTTGCGAGCGACGCAGTGCGAACTACTGAGTAGGCATCATTCGCCCAAGGGCCAGGGAAACGGGCTAATTTCATGCATATCCGAAGTTGGAAGGCTTCTAGAGACGAAGAAAAGGCAGAAAAAGGTTGCCGTGTTTGAAGTTTCGGAAGTGATGATGGAACGTTCGTCGTAGTCTCTGCCCTGTGCTCTCCGCGTAAAACGTCTCGCATTGCACACCATCTTCCCACAGAAGAACTTTCAGCTTGATCTTCATCGTTTGGCAAATTTGCGCGGCATTCCGAAGACGTTCTGGTACGCGTTCGTAAGAGCCGGATGCTCTTATCCGATGCTCTGGCGTGCTTAAAGCAACGCGACATTGAACCGTACAAACACCTCACTCTCACATCCACCATATACTTTCCACGTGCTTGTCATGACGCCATCGGAACCCCCCCGCGACGGCCTTCATCTCGTCATTGTTGGCGCAGGGCTGGCAGGCCTCGCCGCGGCGATATCCACCAAGCTTGCCAATCCGTCACACCAGGTGACCATTTGTGAGGCCGTGGCAGACTTGAAGAAAGTTGGCGTCAGTTCAGCAGCCATGTTTTCCCAAAAACTGAAAGTCGTACAGGATTTCTGACGCGTTGGACTCTAGGCTGGCTTGCAGCTCACACCCAACGGTGTTCGCCTGCTCGAAAAATGGGACCTTCTGAGAGATGTGCCGATGGCTTTGCCAGAAACTATGAGCGTGAGACGCTACGATGGTACGCGGATCCTCTGCAGCGAGCCAGATGTTCAGCAGCTTTTGAGAGAACGCTGTGGTGCACCAATCGTCGACGTCCACAGGGCCGATCTGCAGCAGGCCATGATCTCGAAGTGTGTGGATGAACTCGAAGTCGACCTGAGACTCGGCAGTCGAGCTGAGTCCGTCGACTTCGATAACGGATCAGTGACTATAGAAGACGGGTCGATAATCCGTGGAGATGTCGTCTTGCTTGCTGACGGTCTCTGGTCGACGATCCGCAGCCAGTTTGCCGGAAAGGACCACACGCCCATCGCAACAGGCGATTTGGCCTACCGGTTGCTCATACATATAGACGAGTTGAGCGGACCGCATCGGGATGAGTTGCGCGACTTCATCGGCCGGCCAGCTTTGAACTTCTGGCTGGGCCCTTCTTCACACGTCGTCGGGTACTCGCTACGTGGAGGGACGATGCTCAACCTCGTGTTCCTGCGGCCCGACGACCTGCCCCCGGGAGTGTCCCGTACCGACGGAACTCACGTCGAAATCAGTTCCGCACTGCCTTGGGATCCTTTGTTGCTGAAGCTGATCCAAGCAAGCAAGGAGGTCACAAAATGGAAGCTTATGTGGGCGGAACCCCTGTCCCGGTGGGCCAACGACTCTGGAACCTTTTTCATGGCTGGAGATTGCTGCCATCCTATGCTTCCATATCTGGCGCAGGGAGCGAACTCCAGTTTGGAAGATGGTGCTGTTTTGGGGCACTTGCTCGGCAAAGTTTCTCGGGAGGACAAGCGGCAACTTCTTCCAAAGGTTGCGACGCTGTATCAGCGTTTGCGGATGGAGAGAGGCCGCTGGATACAAGACGAGGCCTTCAAACAGCGAGATGTGCTACACTTACCAGACGGTGAGGACCAAGAGTCAAGAGACACGCTACTGTTGGAGCAATGGGGAAAGAAAATCCGATCCCCATTCCCCATTAGGTTTTTCTGCCCAGAAGCTCAGAGCAGATTATTTGCCTACGATGCGTACATGGAAGCCGAAACAGCCTGGGCAGATAGTAGCGTTTGAGACAGATCAATTGAAGTGGGTTCAACATTGCCTTTATGCATACAAGAAGATTCTCGTGTTTCAGAAACAATTGACTGAGTAGTGTGAACTCAACATCCGAAGTCTGTGTACCTGAAATCTCCAATTGACTTCATCCTTGTATACTCTGAGTCGTTGCTAGACTCCAAATAGTCATGGCAGCGAGGCCGTGATAGATATCTTTTGCTTTGCATGATACTGAGCAACATAGGTGTTGATTCGGCAGTTGGTGTTGCTCTTGTGTTCCTCTCGCCCGTTGTCATTTCCCAGTGCGACGGCAGACCCTTTTCTTTCGGGCTATCCAGTTCCATCGCACACAGTGCGTTTCTTGAATCTTACTTTCAAGTCCACTTCATATCTGCGTTGCGTTGAAGGCCCAAGTCTTTCCATGCCAGATCTGTTGCGATTGTCTCGCCTTTTCGCCTTGGCGGTCTGCCTTTCGGCAGGTAGCCAACAGGTCACCACAATAAGCCATTCCTATGAAGTACGAACAAGAGCTGACAGAAAGAGGGATCCAGACTTTTGGAACTGCTTACCTATCAGGGACACGTTTGGGCCCCGTATTAGTGGCGAGTGCGAATCGATCGAGCGTCCACTTTCAGTCGGCTACCATCAGCGTTAATGGCTTCTGCTACATAGCGTTGGGCAGGAGCATCATTCGCCGTTCGACATCAGCATCCAAGAATCTATTTATTGACGCCTTCGCAAGTGGCGTGGGTTGGGGGCATGTTACAATAGAAATTCCTCAAAAAGAAAGCCGACCAAAAGTTTGCGTGACTCCAAGAGGATGTATGTCGTAGTGGACTGACGTTGGGGTGTGTCGGAACATTTTCGAGTTTAGCATTCCCTGATACCGTCACAAAGCCCAAATGCTCAATGACGGAAGCCCTTTCAGCTCTTCTTGCTCGGAAGCAAGCCTGACAGCCGTCTGATTAACTTGATTCTAGGTGATCATGGGGCAAACTCCGGGTTTACAAGCAGATCCATGGGCTTCTTCCGTATAAGTTCGTGTGGAAAAGACGTCTAGTCACGATTGCAGTGAGATGAAAAGATTTAACTGCCGTTTATGTGCGAGTCTTCATCGCTTTTGGCGAGATCTGGATGTCAGAGTGTTGTCGTTAACCAATATTCATGTCAGTTGATGTTACGACCAGCATTGATACGTGAGTGATCGACACAATTCGCCGCCCGTGATAGCTTGATCAACCAGACCAGCCCCATCAGCGGTCTTGAAACTGAACTTGACGTTGTACTCGGAAAAAAGGAAACGATGGTAAATTCCGATGAAGACAAAGCTCCCACCAGCCCAAACTACCGATCGCCGGAAAACGGAGCAGGGTGGGGCCGCAGTGGGATAGCCGGGCTCCCAAGGGCCGGCCGGCTAACGTCAAAGTATGTTGCCCCGAAGACGGCCCCGGTCGCGGAGGATGGGTTCACTCCGAGGACATGTTAGTACCGCTCCAAAGATGTGTGACGTCAAAGCGAACTATACACCAGAGTTGCTCTCGCCCTGTTTCGCCCTGGTTTATCTTCATCTCGATCCTTCGCAGCGAGAAGGCCTCCAGCACAAACCCCCGTGTCCAACATGCTCAACGCATCAACTTCCCGCCGAAAGAGGAGCCCCCAACACAAGCAGCCTCAACATTGGAGGAACCACCAAAATCCATCCAATCCATACGCTGCCAACCACCCAGCTCCCAGCGGTGAGCCCCCAGCGGTGAGCCCCCAGCGGTGGCCGATGGCACCCTCCTCTTTCCTCATGGCAACTCACAGCGCCCTCTTCTCGACTGGCAACACGCCAGGTAATTCAGCAGTCAAAATCTGTGTTTTATCCTCGTTTGGTGGTTTCGTACACATCTTCAGCTCGTTCGTCGGTACGGCTTTAAGGCACATTCTAGTTTCCACTGGTGGTGCGGTAGCAGTGCCCGGAACTTCACCGTCAGATCGGAGGTACTGCGCCGCTGTCATGACCGTCGGCGGACTCGGTGGGTTCCATGTCACGTTCCACAGTCTCGCCTTCCCGTGGGGCAGAGTCGGGTTTGCGGTGCTGGCGCTGTCGTGGCTCGAGACGCTCAGGCGGAGCATAGTAGCAGGCGGGAGAGAAATGCTCAAGAGCGCTGGGCATGATTGACAAGGGAATTTTCTCTGACGTATACTGCGATTTTTCTGCGCTGGCAGCAGCCATTAATGTTGATTATGCGCATAGAGGTGCATTTTGCGCTTTCAGTGACCGGGTTATCAATTGGGTTCGTTCCCAGTATCACAACCGTCCACTTGTGCATCCTGAGAGGATGATGTTGGATTAATCGGGCCACTGTACATACTTTTCGAGTGTGTAGACTCTTGGTTGATAGTTGTCCCTCCATGATCTTATCCTGTAGGGAGATATGCGCAGATAACTGTGATCTCGGATATGTAGTGCCTTGGAGCAATGCCAACACGCAATGGAGATTTCCGAACCGTGCTGAGGAATTGAAACAAGTGCCTGGTATTTTTGCAATTTCAAACGGTAATTCTACCTCACACTTTACAAAGAACACCGATCAAGGCAGCAGGGAAGATCACAAAGTAGATAACAAGAAATTACAAAGCCGAAGGACGACGACGAAGAATGGTAATGTAAGCGTCAGTCACATCGAATGCTGTTGGATTTGTTATCCGGTGTAGTTCTTAGGCTCTTACAATATCCGCTATGCTGTTCCTAGCAATAGGAAAACCCTCTCGCTAGATACTTACGCAGGCGTCACGGATGGAAATTTATCTTCTTCTCCAAGAGCCGACCTCGTAGTCATCGTGTCAACCTGCTTCCGACTCCTGTCCACATCAGGAAGACGGCTCTCCTCCATTATTCTTTTTCCGCTTGAGGATCCCGCCGAATCTTGGCGTCTTTTCAGGCCTCTGGACCTCGTCCTGATGACCATGAGATTGATTTCCCTCATTGCCGTCCGTCCGACGCGAGAAGCGGCGGAACCCAGACCTCCATTTAGACCTCCCGGCCCCATCCTGATTCCCGACAGGTGGATTCCCGGCAGGCTGGTTGTTGGCAGGCTGGTTGTTGGCAGGTTGAACTCCGTGTTGAAGTACCTCACGCCTGAACCCTGTGGGTATTACATGGTAAACCATGTGGTACTGAATAGTGCTGTCCGCCCATCGACGGAAATCTTCCATGGACATGGCTTCGCCTGCTCCATGGTCGTTGTTGTATTGAGGACCGCTTCCATCAGCAGCCTTGTTCTCCGCACTTTGGGATCCGGCAGGTCGTGACAAGACATCCTCCTTGCCTCTGCTATAAGAGCGTTTCGTCTCCATGTTGAGAGACCGGTGATTGGTATTATGGGTGACGTGGTAAGAAACTTTGTCGACAGGTGTCCCCGCGGTTGCGTGGTCTCTTTTTGGGGTACCTATGTTGGTAGAATCGTGATGTCGGTGAAGCAAGAAGTCGGCGCAGAAGATGTAGCACTTATTGAAGCGATGTACTATTTGTCTAGAGTGGTGAGGTAGTATGAAGATGGATGGATGGTCGTAGCGAAGAGTTGTAGCTACATTTTTCATTTAAACCACCGCAACCGCAGCTACGCACCTGTGCTTTGCTCTTGCAACGTCGGCCATCTCTGCATCTCCAGCAGCCATTGGGACTGACTGCGCTTTCTGGTTGAATTCGGTAACTTGGGTTGATCCTTACGTTGTTGCTGTCCAATGCTCTTTCCCGGGACCAGGTTGCAACTTGTTGGGGAAGACGTGAACGTGCAACTTCTCTAAGGGGAAAAGACCCAATATGCTGGGCCATGATGCAAGGCGTAAGGCTTGCCTTTGGCAGCAGACTATTCTCCTCGACATACTTTTTGGTAACTTCATGTTAACCGAGTCATAGACCGAGAAGTTCACAGGAAGTGACATGTGTCACATCGGCACTAGGGACGGGTTGCAATAGCATGAGCGATATGATTTCAGAAGCGAGTCAATCGCTTTTTGTCGAGACAGCCAGCAGAGCGACGTTTCGTTTGCAGAGTCCATGATGTTGCGGAGATGACTTTGGTAGAAGCGCTTGGAAATGCATGTTGTTGGCCAGGAAGACCTGACTTGTGTGACTTTGGCAAGGATCTCGAGATTCTTGAGTGTCAGGACTGTTGAATGAGTGGGGAGGTATGAACCGACTGGAAGCCAAATGAATGGTGAAGACTTATGTTCCAGGCTAGATGTTTATAGATTGCTGCTATGGACGTTCTGGAAGGGAGTTGGAAGCGTGACGATAGTCTGTTATTGCATGGGCAGATGCGACTATGCGGTGCCGGTGCCCTGTTTATTATCGAACTTTATGGACTAGCACCTTACCTTGACCTGCGGATATCGTCAGTATTATTGTTTTGGCTCAAAGTCACGCCGGAGCGAATGCTGGAATCCGGATGTCTCCAGCTCCCGGGCAACACCATTGACCAGGGACATTGACCAAATGCCAGCCGTCGGACTCCCTTGGGCGGCACGAGGTTCGTCTAGTCTGAGACTCGTCCGAGCCTACAGCAAACCGGGCCCCTAGTGACAAGACTATGGGATCTACTTGCTCCGGCTCAGACATGCTGAGCACTCGAACGTCTGTATCAGCTTGGTCGTTATAGCCTTCGTCAAAAACTCAAGACCTATATATCCGTAAGGCAGAGGTCGTTACCTTTCCTACCTAGGTAGGTACCTTCCTATGCCCAGTACCCAGGAGGGCAGGCAAGACACAGTGGGAGGTTGCCCATCTCCTTGTCCATTCAGTGGAGCTCGACCCCAGCCCCCAGCTACAGTGGAGAGGCAAGGTGCGTTAGTTGCGGTAGGTGCCGTACCTACAAGCAAGTACCTACCTTACTGATCGTAGTACCTAGGCTGGCAGTGTGGTAGGGCCCCACTAGTGACGGACCACTACCGATGGACCGACGCAGGGGAGAGCTTGACTTGACTTGCATCAATCTGCACTGGTGCTGCTTTCGGTCCATCGTCATGGTCATGGCCACGATAATACAACTTCTATCAAGACGCCTTACGACGCGATCCTATGCCCTACCATGCCATGCCGTGCCATGCATGCGACTCCGATAGTCGCCTAGGCCCACGGTGCTTGGTCGCATTTGCGTCCCTTCCGCATCCGTAACCAACCTCCTAGAGAAGTCAATGAGTCTCGAACGTCTAGGGGAAAGACTGAACATCTCCTGCGCTTCATCTTCGTCTTGTCATCCGGACTTCTTCCATTCTTTCTTCTCTTGATAGCCATTCTCCCATCATCCCATCGCCGTTTCATCTCGTGGTCGACTTCCACGACCCCATCATCATACTCGTCCTCCCCCACTTCAGTCCCGGCATCAATCCGGATCGGCCCCGGTCCTCGTCACTCCTCCTTGAAAGATCGTCAACACGACTGAAAACAGCTTCGCCTCCGTCTCCCGTCTCCGGGCACAGTCATTTCTTGTTGTGATAACATAGTCCGTACGTCAAATCACAAGCCAGCGTTTCCTTTTGTCCCTATTCTTCCTTCCAGACTGACTTCATGTTCGTTCCAGATCCCAGGGGCACCACCCACACAGTCCCTTCTTTTGCGACAGGACACACCACACTCGTCGAGTTGGAAACTCACGTCTCTCAGCCTTCCACCACCTTAATTGACATGCTTTAATATCACACCTGCCATATAATTAATCTTTTACTTCCCGCCTGAGACACTGGCCGCATCGGGGTCGCCATACAGGGGCCGTGTCTTGGTTTTCCCAATTCTATTTGTTTTTGTCTCTTATTCTCGATTACTTTTTATTTCAACTCCTGTTCCGGCCATTGTTTTGACAGCCACGTCAAACGAGAACGTCACCGGCATGCTGCCAATTTCATGACACTGATTGCGTGAAGAACCCACACAGCGACAGCTCAACGACAACTAGCAAATCGATACACCAGAAGAAGACAGGAACATGCAGAGGACGACAACTTTGCCTCCCCGATCCTTCTCACTGCCCTCCGCCGCATGTTAGCATCGTCAACACCAACATAGCTCACGCCACTACGATAGACCGGCGACAATGGACCGCCCTCACCGTCCTCCGCCGCTCACGATCCCCCCTCAACCTCAATCTCGGACTCGCGTCCGTCGTCAACGCCGCCCGAATTACAGACAAGCCCGCCAGTTCAAGCGGTGGATGCTCCGCGCCCAGATTGCAAACGATGTCGCCCATGTCGCTGCCGCCTCCATACTGTTATGGATCATGTCGTGGTTTCTCTACAACGTGCCATTTCCGCTAACATACCGCACCGGGTACCTCTCTCTTCCCCTGTAACGTCTAAGAGCATGCTAACAAGCACGCAACAGCCCCGCCGCTGTCGTTCTCATCATCATTCTTTCCACCGACATCCTCCTTGACGCCCGCTCCATAGTCCACGCCCATGACCCCTGGCCAGCCTGGGCCCTTGTTTTCCGCCTCGTCCTCGGCGCCGCCCTCATCGCCATCTTCTGGGTCTACATCGCCCTCTCCGACGTCTTCGCCCCGGGTTTCACCTACTGGGGCATGAACGACACCTACGGCCGCGTGCTCTCCTACATGTTTCTGTGGGGCATTGGTCTATGGAATCTGCTCTTCGTGCTGCTCTGCCGTCACTGGCTGGGCAAGGAACTGCGCCGCTACCGCTCCGCCGCAGTAAGGGTGTTGGCGCGGAGGCACGCGCAAAGGGTGTCGAGCGTGCACGACTTGCGCAGCGCGGAACCAAATAATCGCGTCGCGGCCGGGGACCTGGAGGCCGCACGGGCGGGGGAGAGCAGGGTGGTGCTGCCATCGCGGATGGGCGTGCGACGGATTAAAACTGGCGGTAATGTGAGCGTCAGCGTCAGCGTCGAGTCGGTGAGCAGCGCCGCGGCGAGGAGTTCGGGTCCGCCGATGGAGGTGGCAATGAGGCCTGCATGAGGGTGGCAGATACGGCTGTGGAAGCAGCAATGATGAGATGTACATGTTAATGATAATGGTACATAGTAATCTACACGAACTGTACACTTCCCACGATTCCTGGAACGAACGTTGCCAACGGGTCTATTTCGATGGGGCCAGCTCACGATGCCATACCACTACGCTCCCAGACCTGCAGCGTTTTGCGGGGACGCATGATGGGATGACATGACACATCGTCCCAAGACTTCAGCTCTCGGCTCGCCCCCTTGCCGCAACCTTCGTCTGGAAAAGCTTCTTCGTCCAAATAGAGTGAAGGAAAAGTCTAGCAACTGCCAAAACTCGTGACGGGAAATGTCAAACGGTTCTGTTGCACCCGTTGCTCCCCCACTATCCTGAGTCGTGCTGTGTTTGCGGCGTTGCGTGGCCGCAGAGAGTCACGTGTTGTAGTGATACCGAATGATCTTATAGTCGGTGCACCACGTAGCCACGTGAGCCGTTCCCCGAGGCCGACTTTTCGCTAATTTTCGACTCTACCACCTCGACGCGGAGATCAAATCTGCCGGCCGTTGGCGCCGACCATGAAGTGGCTAAACGCCTCCTCGTTGTCCTCGACGAGCAGCGGGTCGTCGTGTTCCGGCGTCAACAGCGCGTAGAGCCCCTGTCCGGCCTTGGCCCACGTCGACGGGAGCAACTTGGCCTTTGCAGAGTCGTCCTCGTCGTCCTCGTCCTCGTCCTCGCCGGCGCCGGGGGCGTCCGGGTGGTGCGTTTTGAGCGTGTGCCGG
This sequence comes from Colletotrichum sidae, assembly GCA_004367935.1. Taxonomy (NCBI): domain Eukaryota; kingdom Fungi; phylum Ascomycota; class Sordariomycetes; order Glomerellales; family Glomerellaceae; genus Colletotrichum; species Colletotrichum sidae. The sequence goes on along the minus strand of QAPF01000285.1, from coordinate 22,297 downwards.
ACGCCTCCCTTTTTGGACCGTTGCTTAGCTGGTTTCCGCGGCGCGGGGGCGCTGGGGGGTGCTTCCGGGCCTTCGGGTGCGATGTCCTGTGGAAGAGATCAGTTTTTGAGACATTTCCGAGTACACTTTGAGGGAGGATACGCACGCTCACGGGATCGGCCCAGTCGGGCGAGCCAAAGATTGGAAGATGCGGTTGTTTCTTTGTCACGGAAACGAGAACGTCCACCAGGAGGCCATCTTCGATCTCGTCGCAAAATGATAATAGGTTGAGTAACTGATTCTTCTTCAATTGTGCAAAATAGTCATACCTCTGTCAATGGTCAGATAAACAAAGCATCCCAGGTTTGAGGCATCATCACTCACCGCTTCGAGACTCGCGTCTCCCGCTGTGAAGCCCACAATTTCAGGTCTCGGAAACTCGGGCATGTTGGCGAGGTTTCTTTCCCGCATCTTGGCCACGTCGTTTTGCCGCTTCCTCGCGTTGAGATAGCGCTGCTTCGCCTCGCGATACCTCGCCTGCTCGACCTCGTACTTCTGCTGGGCCTGTTGCTCCCGCAAGCACGTCCTGCACTTGAAGCCCGCGCGTCTTCCGACCGCCTCGGCGGGGATGGCGGGGTCGTGGCACAGCTGGTGCCAGGCCTCTCCGCAGACGCAGACGACGAGCCGGTTGTTGTCGGTGAAGGAGGCGCGCTGGCAGCTGATGCACATGGTGTCGTCCTGGAGCCGCCTGCGCTTGCTAGGCGGTTTGGGCGCGGGGCCCACGGAGGCCTGCAGCTCGGCAGCGCGAGCATTTTGTGCCTGCGACGGGTGAGAGCTGGAGGCCTCGTCGTGCGTGAGGCGCCGTTTCCTCTGCCCTGATGATGACTCGCCTGCCGTGGTTGGAGTCGACGCAGATGTTCGCGCCGGGGATGCTGACGCCTTGGTCGACGGCGTGGGCAGGGACAGCGTCAGCGTCGTCTTCATCTTGTTTATCCGCTGGAGTTCAGCGGCATCCGGCACAATCGGGGGCGGTTGAGGCGACGGGAAACGCAAAGGCGACGGGCTGCCGCTTCTCACGCCCTTCTTCAGGCGGCTCAGGAGCAGCTGTGTGGCTGCTGAAAACTGCGGGACATATTTCGATGGAGGTGCCGATGTTAGGGGTGTAGACGTCGACGGTGCATCTTCGGTCTTGACGAATGAGCCTGTTGTCGGTCCGTCGTGTGCTTGCCGCGTAGCCTGTTCCTGCTCCCACTTGGGCGCTGTCGCCGTCATGTTGTTGGCTTCTTCCATTGCATCCAGCTTATACCGGTCTGGTGATGTATCATGCACCACCTACCGTACTCAAGGGTGAGCGTATGGCCTGAAGACGGTGCTAATCGCGTGCTGCTGCCTGTGAAAAAGCAATGTGATCACTGATTTAAGCGCAAAGACGTGGTGAAACCCTATCACAGCTTCAGGTCGATGTTCCGAATGATATAGTGCGAAAAAAAATATTGCATTAGTGACTGCAAACATGAAGAGACGACTTGAGATGAAGGAAAGAATGAAGAAGTGTCGCCCTCGCGTGTTCTCCACGTGACCTTCCACGCCTCCACCTGCCCCGACCGAGCTCACCAAAATCGAAGTGCACGGTCCCAAGGTCAGTCACGGTGAGTTTCGGTGTACATGATCAACGACGGCAACAGTTGCAGCAACTGCATGCATGTTCACGTGCTCTACCATTCGTCATGCTTCGCTGCCATGCCATCTATCGAACAAACGCTTCTTCATCCAATTACACCGCCACTCTTCAAATCTCGAATCCTTTCTTCGGTGAATCCCAGGTGCTCCCCGAGGACTTCATGCGTGTGCTGTCCCAACGTCGGCGGCGCCGTCCGAATCGTAGGTTCGCTCTCTGAGTATTTGACCGGCGTGTTGACCATTCGAATCGGACCACACTCGTCGTGTTCCATCTCAACAACCATGTTCCTAGCCTTGGTATGCTCATGTTCCAGCGCCCCTTGCACGTCATTAACCGCAGCGTACGGCATCCCCCTGCCCTCGAATACCTGCAGCCACTCCTCCGTTGTCTTGGTGACGGTGATCTCCTCAATGAGCGCCTCGAGCTCAACTCTGTTCGCTACGCGCTGAGCGTTCGCCTTGTACTTTGGATCGTCTTTCCACTCTGGCTTGTTGAGACCGTCGCACAGAATACCGTAGAGGCGGTCGTTCCCGCCTCCGAAGAGAATATCACCGTCCAATGTTTTGAATGAACGGTATGGGACGATGGACGCTGCGATGGTCAGAAATGCATGCAAGAGTCAAAGGGAGGGAGTGCTCACGGTGTGCTGTGCCCCATCGTCCAGAGTCCTTCTTGCCGCTGATCAAACAACTGCTGGCAATGTTCGCTAACGTAGCCGTCTGACAATCACTCAGGGCCACATCAATATGCTGCCCCTTGCCCGTCTTCCCACGTGCGAGCAACGCCGCCATGATGCTGTTGCTCGTGTACAGTCCCGTCGTCAAGTCAGTCACCGCCACGCCGACTTTTACAGGCGGGCCGTCGCGGCTTCCCGTGATGTGCATCAGGCCAAACTCAGCCTCGACCATGACGTCGTACCCTGCGCGCTGGGAGTAGGGACCGGTCTGACCGTATCCCGTGATGGATGCGTAGATCAGGCCAGGATTGATGGCGCGAAGGGTGTCGTAGTCGAGCTTGTACTTCTTGAGCGTCCCTGGTAGATAGTTCTCCACGAGAATGTCGCATTTCGACACCAGTTCGTGGAGAATCTTAGTGCCGTCTGGGTGCTGAAAGTTGAGGCCGAGAGACTTCTTGTTGCGGTTCACCTCGGGTGGAGTTAGCGATGTGCAAGACGACCGCGCCTGGGTGAGCTCACGGCTAGAAAGTAGGCGGACTCGCCAGGCCCATCTTGTTTGGAATCGACTTTGTATGTCGCATAAGGCGGACCCCACGCCCGGGTATCGTCACCTCTTGTGGGATGTTCGATCTTGATGACCTCAGCCCTTGATAGTGTCAGTGAGATGATCTCCACCGACGGAAAGCGACGAGTCGTACCCAAGGTCCCCCAAGATCTGAGTACAATATGGCTGTGCGTGGATTAGAACTTGCGAAGTTCAGGCAAAGCCACGCTCTAAACTTACTCCGGCCAAGACTCGCGTCATATCCAGCACGCGATAGCCGTCGAGCGGCAATTTGTTGCTAGGCATTGAGGAATACTGACGCCATGTTGTCGGCAGGCGAGATGACTGCGCCAGGAAGCGTACAGGGCTTGAGGCTACCCGAAAGGGAACGCCACTCACGAGCTTTCCCATCATCTTGTCTGGCCGGTTTCGTAAAACCTTTACAGGGAAATCAATCGACGGAATGAGAACGGCATCAAGAGTGCCGCTTCGTAGCTCCGACCCCGGCCTTAAGGTACCCCGGACGGAAGCGTTGGCGGGGGCCCGTCGCCCAAGCCTCGGCATTATCCCGGCAAGCTGAACATCTTATGTCATCGAGCACAGACACGATGACGTCCGTTCTCAGATCATCCCATCCCCCCAACAAATGCCGTGCACTATCGCCCAACGAGCACACACGGCGCGCGCGATATCTTGAGTAGTCTTGTTCTATTGAATCTGTGGTCTCCTCTCTAACGTTAGCCCTGTAATGACAGAGGTCTGCCGCCAGCTGAAGAGAGCGACGACAACGTTAGAAATGTAAACCCCCGCACTCCTAGTCGTTGATACCATGCTTTCTACCCATTGAAACCCCTCATCTCATAGCGATCTTTTGGGCTCATCAAAAGCCATGGTGGGCCGATGGAGGGACCTCAAGAGTGGCACGACGCACTTGCGACCGGCCTCTAGCGGGGTCCGATCCTGCTAACGATGGGTCTGGCCGCTCAAATGAGGACTGCCGGGACGGCAGTGACTTTGAATGTGGCCTTGAACGAGGTCTCTGAGGCTGCTTCCCAGAAGAAAATTGCGAGGCAGACGTTGGGGACTCAGAAGAAGTTGGCGAGGCCGGAGATTGCGCAACCGAAGCGCCGTCGCTATGGGAGCCGTTCTCTTGGGAAACCCGGACACTCGTGGCGTCTCCATCCATGATGCTGTATCGGTCGTCGTGCTCGGCCATCTGACTGTTGCGATTCCTCTCTCCAGGTATATGCGGCCACTCCCCCGTTTTGAAGTTGCCTGCGCCGAACGGATCCTCTGCCGGATTCCCGAAATAGTTGCCGACTTTTCCTAGCCAGTGCGCCATTTTGCGTCGCCTTGCCCATTCGCCCTTTGAAATCACTGTGGACGCCCCGGCGTTTGGGAATCCGGTCCGTTCCTGAAACTCCTGATGGGCAGCACTCGCCTGCGGGCTGATTGTGTCGTCGGGATACAACTCACAACGTCTCTCGCGGCTTCCATGACAATGCGAACAGATGCGGCCATTTGTTTGGTTTTGTGCCAGCTCCTGTTTGCTGTCGGCCGCCCAGACGTAGAAAGATCCGAGGCCTGCCATTCCGGTTCCGAGGATAGTTCCCCACTGCCCTGAGCCAAACTGTTAGTAGTAACATCGTCAGGAGATGGAAGCGACTTACCAATACTACCTATCGGCTCGGTGTGGTAAGCCAGCTGGTCGCTGAAGAAGTTGATCTCTCCTATGATGAGGACCGCCAGCCAAGCGCCAGCAAAGACGGGGATCTCAACAGCGCTGAGCAGCGATTTGATGGCCTGATTTACAGCTTCCATGCCTCGAGGTGTTGCACCGTTGGTTCCCGGGATCGTCTCCGAATCATTGAGCTTAGCCTCTTCCGCGGTGGAGGATTCACGACGAGTCTTCCAGTTGATCTCTAGAATCTTCTTCCACATGGAAACCAGGATCAGAATAGCCGGTACGCACTCAGCGGCAGCTAAGAACATCGCCATGCCGAAGGGAAACTTTGTGGGTTTGGGAACAACAAAAATTTCGCTGGCTGCCTTGGTTCGCAATTTGGAAAAGGGCCCAGCATCCTGACTGCACACGATGCCGCACAAGTCATTATCACCGTATGGGAAACTGCCAATCGACGATATCGAGGTCCCCGAACCGTCTAGACACGGCACTGCGTTTGAGCGGTAAAATTCGACAGCTAAGCTCAATAACCCTGTAGTCTTTGTTAGAAGCAGGGCGAATAACCAAACCGGCACACTGACCAGACAGAATGAGGCCTGTCCAGACGAAAATGATGTTCCGGCCGGGGTCGAAGAAGAACGTTGACGACATTGTGACAGTCACGGGAGCAGCCAAGATGCCTATCGAGCAGAATTGAAGGACTCCGTAAATGTCCATATCAGTTGCGCCTGGTGAAAAAGCTGTCAGATTCGGTAGAAAATGATCTTGGCTCAGCTGGAGACTCGCCATCAACGTGCAGCGAAGCCAGAATAATGCCATGAACGGCCGCCACGGCGGGTACCAGCAACGCCGCTGCCAGACAAACGGCCCTCATCCATTGCGCTTTTCTGGCTACAACGCAAGTCACTACGAGGATGTAGTATCTAGATGCAGGCCATTAGTCGACGCGCTACACTACTGGCGAAGGGAGCAGGCCGCCAAGATAACATGCCGGATGCCGAGTCGCGTGGAGAAGCTTGTCTCTTACAAGATTCTTTGGCCAAAGCCATACTGGCCAGACAGCGGCCACGCACAGACGACCTCTACACAGGAGTCGTTGGTGGCAGCGCAAGACGTGTTGACGCCTGAGACGTCTCGGTCAAGGATGGCGTGCAAGAGTTCGGCCGGAGAGAAGGGGGCCATCAGATGAGGCCGAGCTGCACAGCTCTCTGGCGATGAGCTAGTCGGATGCTTTTTCCCAAGCCTGTATCACCACCACGCTGCTAACAATGTCTGACGAAGGAAGTTGACAGCCAAAGGCCACATATCATCAATGCCAGGTTGAACGTCAACGTGAAGAAGTGAGTGCCTTATCGTCTTCTTCAGAGAAGAGGAAGCGGAGAAGAGCTCCATACCGCTCTGGTACCTTAGCCAAGGAAGGAAACCTGGGGTAGGCAAGTGCTCGCGTGCTGAAGGCGGCCCAAAATCAGAGCTGGAACACTGCAAAACTAGCTAGCCAACTGCTGACTATGGGCGTGGCGGTAAACAGCTCTGTTAAGACCACTGCTGACATTTCCGGCGCCGAGGCGCAGCATATCAATGATGCAGCTCTCATAGTTTCTTGGCCTCTGGTGGCCTTCGTCGGGCGCTGCTGACCACGAAGGATGGGCTAGCAACATGCTAACATTCCGGCAAGACGGCATTGGAGAAAGATGGCAGACTGAGTTGCCCGAGGCAGGTGACACAGCAGCACGAGATGTTGATTGCAGGGAGAAATACAAGGGAAAAAGGACGATGCAGTGCCGCTAGGACGGTTTCAACGGAAAAGCGGGGTTGAGATGCAGATGCGGCCAATCAAGATGATGAATCGTCCCAGTAGGGCTGATGTGACCGGGCAGTTGCTTGCTCACCTTGCTGAAGGTGTGCGTGACAGATGAAAAACCTAACCTTCCTATCGACTCGATCCCTCACATTAGGAGCAGAGGAAAGACGGAAATTGGAGAAGCCCACGCTGAACGCCTCCGGAACACCGCACCGAACCGAAAGTGAGATTACCTAGGTGATTAGTTGCCCGGCTCTTGCACTTTGCTAGGTGCGTTACCAAGAGAAAGTACCTAGGCACCTTACTTTTAGTACGTGTGCTTGTAAGCTCCTGCCCTCTGCTTCGTAGATGGAAGGAAGGCTTTTTTCTGGCCTGACCGAATGCACCTGCCCTCGCGGTTTCTCATTGTTACACACTCACAGCCAGACATGAAGGCGTCTCAGTCTACAGCCTCACCTCCTCCTCATCGTCTTCGCCTTTGTGTCCGCAATCAACGCCCTAGCGTGTCAGTCCGTGGCTGCTGAATCTTTTCCTTTGGGTCGAGCAGCTGTAGCCGTGGACATGGACTCCAACATCAGTGTTGAGACGGACCAGATCAGGGAGTGGCGATCCATCGTCACCCTCATCGTATTTTGCATCGCAAGTGAGTGCAAGCCCTGTTCACGGGAGCCTTGCATCGGTATATGGGAATGCGCCACTAATACCATGTAGATATCATCGTTCTGTTTCCCTTCCATCTTCCGTTATACGTTCCCAGGAGGGTGGCACATGCATTTCTTGATCTCCTGAGCAAACTGCGAGTGATAGCGCCAAGAAAACGGCGCGGGCATCAAGATGCGCATGGCCAAAGAGCCAAGCGCTTCGTTCGCCTGAGGTTTCCCATGAACTCTGTCACTGCACCCCTGATCGCGGACCTCTTCCTCCTCGCCATCTTGGCGATTGGCCGCAAGGAAGTTCACGATGGAACCATTGGAGAGGGCGGCATCTTTCCCCTCGACATTATGATCTTCTTCATCACTCTGGCCTACATTGCCATCTCAATCGACGCATCTGGACTGATTCGATACCTCGCCCTGAAGGTTCTGCAATGGGGAGGCGAGGTTGGCCATAGGCTTTTCTTCTATCTCTACGCCTTTTTCTTCGGCTTGGGCGTCTTCATTGGCAATGATCCCATTATTCTCTCTGGCACCGCATTTTTGTCATACATGACGCGGGTCTCCAATAACATCGCTCACCCGAGAGCCTGGATTTTCACCCAGTTTGCCATCGCCAACATCGCCTCTGCCATCCTCGTCTCGTCCAACCCGACAAATCTCGTCCTCGCCGGCGCTTTCAACATCAAATTCATCGAGTACACGGCCAACATGGTCGTGCCAGTTGTCATCACTGCCATTGTCTTGTTTCCCTTCCTCCTGTACATCATCTTCGCGAATGAGGGTCTCATCCCCGTCTCCATTCAGATGCGCGAACTTCCTGCAGAGGCCAAGTCGAAGCCCGTGAACCCCAATATTCCCAACGCCAGAGGTTCCGCTGCCGAGGAGGAAAACAACCCGGGGAATGAAGAAGAAGGGAAGCTCCTCTCCCTTGTCGAGATCATGAACCCTTTCCTCGACAAAGGGGGTGCTGCCTTTGGCGCTGTCATCATGTCGGCCACCCTCATCACCGTCCTTGCCCTCAACGCTGCTAGCGTCAAGCCCAAGGACAACGAGCATCTGCAGGTCTTTTGGGTAACACTGCCGGCAGCCTTCGTCATGTTGTGCTGGGATCTTACGTTTGGGTGGCTAAATCGGGAGGAGACACGGCAGATTGCCCGCAAAGGGCGTGAAGACCTCGAGCGCGCCAGATTGGAAAGAGGAGTGGGAGTGCAGGTCAGAGACAGTTATCCTCTTGCTCGAGCGGCACGAGGTTCCATCGAACGTGGGACGGAGATGTCCTCTTTGACTCGGGACTACCCCGACGGATCTCGAAAAGAGAGACCTATCCACGACGACGACGATGTGTACGACGTCAGGGCTGATTTGAAGTGTTCAGACTACGACAGTCCTCCCGTGAGTCCTGGTCATGGCCAAATGCCTCTTCTTACAGTTACGCCGGCCGGGCCGGCGGAAACCAACGAAACTCCCGCTGGGGGTTCGGCTCCTCGGGTCGAATCATCACTGTCAACGGCCGTAGACAGCCACCGAAACAGTAGCCGAATGTCCAGCGGAGGAGCCACGATGACGGACGAACCAGACGAGCAAACACCTGTCAAAGGCGCTGCCCCTCCGCCGCGGGCTCTCCTTTCCAGCAGGTCGAGCTACCCTATGGATGAAAAAGACGCCGGTTTGGGCGAAAGCAACGTGCCAAACACAAGGTCTCGCCGTCAAAACGAGCCAGCAACTCTAGTCTCACTTTGTAAAGATGGCTACAGATGGTCCCAGGAGACGTTCCCGACCGTCATGGCTGTGATATCACATCTACCCTTTGCACTTGTCCCGTTCGCCTTTGCCATGTTTGTCCTGGTTCAAGCACTGGTCACCAAGGGCTGGGTGCCGGTCTTTGCGCATGGATGGGATCACTGGGTGGAAAAGACGGGGACCATCGGCGCGATTGGAGGGATGGGCTTCTTGTCGGTGATTCTCTGCAACGTAAGTCGCCACCGGCAATTTCGAACTTCGTCCTGTGGTGTGCTTACTCGATTGTTTAGTTTGCCGGCACGAATATTGGGACGACCATCTTACTGTCCCGCGTCATCCAGACCTGGCAGGCAATACACCAGCAGAACGGCATTCCCATCAGCGATCGGACATTCTGGGCTACTGTTTACAGCATGGCGCTTGGCGTCAACTACGGCGCTTTCAGTACCGCCTTCAGCGCATCGTTGGCCGGTCTACTGTGGCGAGACATACTCGAAAGGAAGCACATTCACATCCGCAGGCTGGAGTTTGCGCGCGTCAACGTTCCCATCATCGCCATCGCCATGACGGTCGGATGCACGGTTCTCGTTGGCGAGATTTACATCATCAGAAAGGAAACACCGTATCATATGTGAACACGTCAACGACGCCCGCGGAAGCCCTCGTGCACTTGAGTAGAAAATGAGAAGCATCAAAAAGGTCTCTGAACAGCCACAAATCGTCAAGCCGGCCCGAGCTGTGATGGGGCAAGCCAGGCACAACAGGACGTAACACAGTACAAAAGGAACACAGCCCATCAGCGGGGAACCCTGCACTGCGAGAGACCTTGTCGCCTGTCGCAGGGCGAACTCCTCGTCAATGACCTCTGGGGGCCAGGACTTCCCGGCGAGCATCACGAACCTGAAGTGGATACCCCACAACTCTAGCTGTCGCGACGAAGCTTCGCCTCAAGATCGAGTTGCAGTCGACGTAATCTGCAGCTGGCACAGCAATGTCCGTCTTCTACTGTGTATTCACCGTCTGATAATCCAGGTCTCAATCATCACCATGTTACATCCGCTGCGGCAGGAATAGTGGGACCTCACCTGTCTTGCAGGACGGCTCTGGCGCAGCTGGTCGGTCGTGGCTGAGCGAAGACGTGAATACTGAGCACCATAGCCGAAAAAGGAGATGGGCCGTCACGACTTTGCCTAACTGAGTCGGAGGTCTCGACGATTTTCAATTCCTCGTGTGGCAAAATAGACGCGAGGTAGCTTGGAGGCGCGGGAAATACGCAAGAGTGTTACGCTTGTGTTGGGTCTAGAAAGGCGCTCTGCGGTCAGGCACACCTTGCCCCACTGTTGAACCTGTTCAGTCCGTCAACACATACACGACGTCAAAAACGTCGAAATTATCCAGCCGCGTCAAGGTTACATTCGCATTCCGTCCAGAAATACCGCGGCACATTAGTCGGCTCGTCTATTATCGCACCGCGATGGTCATCCGCTTCCGAGCCATCGCGGGGAGTTACCTAGTTCTTGAGCAGGGTGTGGACGGGCGGCTAGCAAGCGAGGCACTCCTACGAAACGCTAATTAAGCGAAGATGGCTCAAAAGCCCAAGAGCACTCGGTCGTCAGACAATATGGCCGCTTTTCAATGTGTGCGGTTGAGAAAAGCGGCCATTCTTTCTGACGACCGAGTGGCGGGGTGGAGAATATCAGGAGGGTTCACACGACACGATACGAAGCTGACGGCATTGGTCAGTCAAGTCAGTGTCGATGCAGTCCGGAGGATGAGCAAGTTGGATGATGGTAAACGCTATTTTCATCTCGATCCAAATCATTCATGCCCACGGCCAGTCAGAATCTTTCAATATTGTCCGAGTCCTTTACTTTAAGCAGATTGCAGCGTGCAGGCTTGAAGCGAGAAAAGGAGACCGGATAACTTCAACCTTGCTTCAGGCCATGCCCCATGTTCGACGCTCTGCGACGCCTTGTGAGGTGTTGCGGGTATGCCAGTAAATCTCGGTGGATTGTTTCATCCAGTGCGACTGCGAGCTTGACCGACATGAAAACATTGACTCTTGTGCTGCGCATCGCCATGACTTTGTAGGACCGTCACCAAGGCTAGCTACGCGCTATGCCTGAGCCTTAACGCAACACCTACGCAAGAAGGAGAGAACCTTCCATTGCCCGCCCACGGCGCGCATTCCATGACTTGCGTGGTGGGTCGTGATGGTGTTGAGTGAGTAATCAATCTATGGATAGCGCTGCGATTATCTACCAGGGACTAGTATCGGCGCCGGCGCTGACAGTCGTAGGGGTCCATCGAGAGTCCCCATCTGTCAGCCTAATTGGGGTCCGCCTCGGTTGTGGGCCGATACCATCCAGGGTGCGTTACAAACCTGGCCCCCCGGTGACAAGCGAGCTACCATAGGATGTTCTGGAGCATCGTCGCTTTGCGCCATGACGAAGGGGCAGCTGAGATATGATACGCTCAAGTACATTTGAGTCCCAGTAGACCTCGAGGGGCCACTCACTACGGCTAAGGCAGCAACATGCGGACCGTTGAAACGGCGCACAGGGACAAAGAATGCTGCTCGGGCGCAGGGCGCCGTACAATCGCAGGGCAGAGGGCAAGACAACAAACTACATGAAGTCGTGGCCAAGAGCCACAAGGCGTTCGGGTCGCAGAGTTGAATAGGAAGATCGTTGTTTTCCGCTTCTCTGTGGCCGTTCAGATCGCTCGGGGCGAGATAACACGCAACTCAATCCTTTGTTGCGGGCACGAGATGAACAACAGTCAGGGGCCAAGGCAAGACAATGCAGTCGAGATGGCCGCATCGCGTCTTCGGAGCAAAGATGCGACGGTGCGGTCAACAGCCCCGTCCGCAGATCTAGTTTGCTCTTCGTTTCTTGCTGATAAGTTAACTCGCATATTGGAAGCTCGCCGCAGGAGTCCGAAGAGAGCTACACGACACAGTCGTCTCTGCCTATTGGGGGCTGCCGAGCTCGTCCGAGCGAGGCGTGACATTCATCTCCAACACATGTATCCGCCAGCCAGTATTATGCGTAATACGCATATTACCGAAGGGGAGGTGAGGGGCAGACGTAACTGAAGCCCAGTTCACTCCGCCTCACGGGTCCTTCGACGGGGAGCAAGGTACAACTCTGCTTAGTGGGGAAAAGTAGGTTGAGTTCTCTCCCGGGGCCGTTCGTTCCAACCGCGCGACGAATCATAATGAATGGTCTGGCAGAAACGGCGCTGTGCGGCTGTAACAGTAGGGAAGGGATGGAATGCTAACTGAGAAGCTTCCTAGACCCATTCGAGCGAGGCAATGGACATGCATGTTGCACATGGACGACGAGTCTGCGCACATACTGTGTGCAACGGAGCACCAACCCGCAAGCATAGCTGTGTACTCCAGTGAGGTGTGTGACGACGCAGCTATTGTGAGCTGATGGTCCTAGGCAGATGAGCATAAGAAGACCCCAATGGGTTATGAACCTGGTCGAGTTTTGTTGATCCCAGTAAACAGTAAACGCATCATCACCATATCCAAATACACATGTTTCTGAGAGAAGCTTCTCAGTATCCGTACGCACTCGCAGCTTCAGGCGGCCGGCCTAGCGGATGGGGCCGTCTGATGTGCAGGCCTGGAGACGACGACGAAGACACACACAATACTGTGTAGACATGGAGGCCGCGACGACGGCGCAGCCAATAATAGGCGCCAAGACGGGGCAACCCTTGACGAACGAAGTGCCTTGCCCTTCCCGCCCCCTGCGGCTGCTATTCCCAAACCTTCGTTCTCGCTTTTTTCTTATGTTGTCTCTGCTGCCGGCAGGATACGCACACTCCCCCCCGGCAGCCCAGACTCGATGGGGACCGTTCACGATCCGCCTGGCAGTGCATTGCAGCTTGTGCCCTCTGCAGGCTGGGGGGGTCCATGGGGGCCTTGGGGATCCGTCGGTATGATGAGAAAAGCTCTCTTGAAGCTCTCGGACAACAGGCAAGGGCCTGTGATGTGGGAAAAGAAGCAGAGGGACCACACATCTTAAAGAAGCCGTGGCGTCCCAACTTCGACCTCGTCACACGGACTTGCAATTCATCAGCACAGTAGCAGGTTTCCAGAGGCACGAGCATACGATCTAATATATCTTACGTACTTGCCGAGGACTCTCACACCTCGTCAACTCGCTTCGCTTGGGTACAGTTCGTCCGGACTTTCAGCAACCCTTCCTCTACCACCACCGCCGAAAACACATTACCTACACACGCCCTCTACCGGCCATCTGGCACCGCCAACGGAGGCCGGCGCTGGCGCACACCATCGTGGCACCATCAACAAGCTTGTTTTTTCAATACGCCACTTACACGGGGTAGCCCACCAAGACTGACGGCGGGCAAGCTCGAGCAGTGTTTGCGGGTGTTAGTCCGGCTGTCAAAAGAGATAACGACCCTTCCGCACGTCAACATAAATATAATCCGAGAGAATGGCACCTGCCATCCTCAGTAGAGCCACCAGCCCAGCAGAGGCAGAAGGAGGAGCAAGCACATCATCATCGTCGTCATCATCGTTACAAGATACGCCTTCATCACCATCACCAGCAACACCATCAGACCCAACAACGAAGCTGGGCAGCACCGAAACCCCCTCCAGCGTCTTCAACACCACCACAATCATCATCGTCGTCGTTTCTGTCTGCGTGTCGGCAATCATGTCCGCCGTCCTCTTCTACATTTTTGACCGCAGAAAGAGCCGCCAGTTTCGAGAGGCGTGCAAGCGGGACCCCTACCTCACGCGCAAGGAGTTCTCCCGTCGCCGCAAGCTCAGCGCCGTGCAGCGTCTCGAAGAGGAGGAGATGCAGCGCAACATCATGATTCGCAAGTCCCTCGCCTCGCGCTCCACGTCACGTGTGTCAAGCGAGCAGGATTACGAGGCCGAGATGCAGCAATATCAGCATCACCAGTCAGACCGACTCATGCCTGTCGTGCAGCGAGGTCGTCAGGCGGAGAGTGATAGGTACAATGAGTGGGCACCGAGCGAACGCCGCTCGAGGGCCGACTCCGATTTGAGTTCGCAGGGCGGTATCAGCAGCAGGGGATACGCGGGATGCACCGAACCGCACCCCGGCGTCGAGGTGGAGATTCCGCCGCCGCCCAGGTCGAGGACGCCGTCGCCTGATCGCACGCCGCTCATCCGCAGGGATACGCCGCCGATGAGCGCGGGGATCTACGGAGAGGATGGCGAGGTGGTGGCCAGACCCAGCGATGTCCATGTGCATAGGCACTAATCGCTGGCATTGGTCTCTGTGTTCTTGGGGAGGTTTGAATAAGGAACGAAGGCGGCATGGCATGGTGTATTGGGAAATTTGGTGGTGGACGGGGTCCGTTGGGCTGCCTATTCTTGTACCTTTTTTGACGTTCTTTCCATTTGTTTTGATACCCAGAAGAACAAATATGATTAGCTTGCTGAAGCACATGTCCGAATGAGGACAGACCACCGGAAGAGCCATGGGTACACCCAGACATACTCATCGCCATCAGAGCTCCCCATAAAAAAACAGCCAGGCACATGGCTGGATTGCTCGGTGAGGGTAGGGAAGAAAACATAAAGGTGCAAGTTGATTAGGTAAGCTCGACGGAGTTGTGCCACGTGACAGCAATACTTCAGCTTTTGATTTGTCACTCAATAACTTCGGCTCCAAGTTTACGGCAGCTGCACCCCGCTGACTCACCTTGCCATCGGGTATTACCTTATCGCCCAGGTCATCAGGTCCCGATAAGGTACCTACCTAGTGGCCCCGAGGCCTAAGTGCTGGTCAGCCTCAATTCGAAACACCGCCTAACCTGTCTCTCTACAACCCACTCAACGTCACTCGCTCGCCTCTACGAAGATTGTCGTCTGCACACGCAACAGCAACGTCGAAAGTTGTTCCTGCCGCTTTACAAAAGACCATTGTCATTCGCGGACCTGCGCTGCATACGACACCTTCGAGCCGACTGCTTTCGCGATTTGGGATTCGACTTCTTTGTTCGCCACTCTCGGACGCCTTCACTGGTAGAATCGGTCGGCTGGCAAGAAAGAGCCTGCCACAAAATTTTCTCTAACCTTCCCCGTCCTCTCCCCAAGTCTTCTTGCGACTCGCTTATAAGTCGCTACAATTTGGTGAGAGAGGGCTTCTTTTCCCGCCGCAGGTCGGGAAGTCATGGCTCACCTGTCTGCATAGTTAGGGCGAACACCGTCAAGCTGCATTCGCCGCTATTTGTCCAACTCACCAACGATCGTCTCTGGACGCAGACCTATACCGAAAGGAAGGAACAGTCCGACACGCATAGAGCTGTCGTACACAAGAGGCAAGAACTCCGACGTAGAAAGAAGGAGCTCAAGCGCCGCCGCAAGGTTTTTGACGAAATCAACAACATCTACACGCCCAAGCCGTACAAGCCCAAGATGCTCGGCACCAACGGCGCCGACGAGAACGCCAACGCCGAGGGCTTCAGGGATGATCTCAATATGGTTGTGATGTGTCCCGACTGTAAGGAGTACCCGCCGAATCTGGTGGAGGAGTTCTCCTCAGGCGACATGGTCTGCGGATCATGCGGTTTAGTTGTCGGCGAGCGCATCATCGACACCCGCTCCGAGTGGCGTACGTTTGCCAACGACGATCAGGGCAACGATGATCCCTCCCGTGTCGGTGACTCGGTGAACCCTCTCCTCAACGGCTCTCAGCTCGAGACCAGCATCGCCTTCGGCGACGGCCGAGACGCCAAGCAGCTCGCTCGCTTGCAGAACAAGTCCCAGAATGACAAGGCCAGCAAGTCGCTCATGCAGGCGTACAAGGAGATTGGCGCATTTTGCGACAGTATCAACCTGGGCAAGAACGTGTCGGACGCCGCCAAGCACATCTTTAAGCTGACGTACGACCACAATTTCATGAAGGGCAAGCCCCAGGAGGCCGTCATCGCTGGCTGCATCTTTATCGCATGTCGCCAGACTGGCGTGGGACGAACCTTTCGCGAGATTTTCCAGGTCACCCACGTGTCCAAGAAAGAGATTGGAAGGGTTTTCAAGCAGCTCGAGTCATTTTTGCAAAAGATCAAGGAAGAGAACCCGCGTGGTGCCGGATCTCTTTCCAATCTGGATGGCTACAAGGCTAGTGCCTCGACCAGCGCCGAGGATCTTTGCACACGTTTCTGCTCCAACCTCAACTTCCGCAACGCGCAAAAGATTGAAAACGTCTCGCGCGCGCTGGCACGCAAGACCTCCAGCGTCTCGGAGCTCGCAGGCCGTTCGCCGTTGTCGGTCGCCGCCGCCTGTATCTACATGGCATCGCACCTCATGAAGGAGCCGAGAACTTCCAAGGAGATTGCTTCTGTTGCAGGTGTCAGCGATGGCACGATCAAGACTGCATACAGGTTCCTCTACCAATCGCGGGACAGCTTGATCGACAAGGAATTCGGCGCTGACAAGAAGGCCATCGAGGGTCTCCCTGTTAATTAAAGGTTGATATGCGGCCCGACACTGGCTTTATAGTGAAATGAGGCTGACTGGTGGTTGACGTTACTGATTTACGTCTCGATATTTTGAGGCAGGACGCTGGGAGGCTGCCATGATTCATTCGTTTCTTCTCGAGACGAACACGGCGTTTTTGGGAGATTTTATACTGCATGGCCAGAACCGAGTGCCCAGATAGCGAAATAAACTAATATGCAGCCCACGGGCAACAATCTATTGTTCTTGGTCGATGTTATTGTTGATAGCTGGTTGATGTCCTTCCAGCCTCGTCGATCCTGCGCGGCTGTCTCCTATGTAAACCTACGGTCACGTACACAAAAGCTACAATCGTCAGTTCCCATGATGCTTACTTAATCTCTAGAAAGGCTGAGGTAACCCTTTGTATATAACACGCATCAAGAAGCATATGGAATCATCAGAAACATAGGTGAACTCTCTGTCCTGTCTTGTTACCTTGAACCCTTCGGCCCCTTGAGCGGTGGTACATAGCGTTTGTTGAAGGTACCTACCTACGTAGTGGGTCTTGGCTAAAGCGGTAACGCTGTGCACCAGCCAATCAAGCTTGGCCTGAGACTCCAATTAATTTTTCCAGTCCATTCACTCACTTGCACCAGCTCGGAACCTTGTCCCGCGACAACGACGCGACTCCATGTTGAACCATCAACTTCAGCCTCAGCCTTGCTTCCTCTACCCTGCGATTCTGCGCCACTCCTCGACCCATCACCAGGGCAGAACCATCCGGCGTGTTCATCATGAGTGGACGTCGCTCTAGGTCGGGCAGAGCTGCTGCTAAGCGTGCCTCTGCTGCACTTCGTAAGTTGATCTCCCTCATCTTTGCTTGCAGTCTCCCCCCGTCGCCAAGCTACACACTGCGAACGGCAATTGCAATCGCCGCAGCGGTCGCGGTTGGATTTCTGCTGTTCATGATTAGACCTGGGTGTTCATTGCCCGTACGATCGCAACCTTCAACGTCTCAACTTTTCGCACCCAAAAAAAAAAAAAAATCCATCATGACCTATCTACATATTCACGCCCGACTGACACGTCCTATAGAGAGCACTCCCAGAGTTTTCGAAGGCATTGACGACGACGAACACGTTCCCGAGGCCGTCGAATCCGAGCCCGACGTCGACGCTCCTCCCGAAGACGATGAGGAGGACGACGAGGAGGAGAAGGCCGACGAGTCCGCAGACGAAGAAGCCGACAACGATGACGCCGAAGAGGAGCCCGCCAACGACGAGGCGGAGGATTCTGAGCCTTCGGTGAAGGAGCCCACACCACCCCCCTCCGAGCCCGTCATCCGTCGCAAGCGTCTCGGGCGCCCCCCGAAGAACAAGCCCCCCGGCTGGGACAACATGATCACCGTCCCCGCATCAGAGGCCGACACCCCGCGTCGCAGAGGTCGCGGAGGCTGGCGCGGTCGTGGCGGTCGCAGACCAGCACCCGGTCAGGCCCCGCCCAAGCTGAAGCAGGTCATCGACAAGGAGGGCACCGAGGTCGACATCGTCGACGACGAGTGCGTGCTGCCCGATGACCCCGAGGGCGAGACAAAGGTCGACAAGCTGGGAAACCTCAAGGGCGACAGGCAGTACCGCTGCAGAACGTTCACCGTCAAGGGCCGCGGCGAGAGGCAGTACATGCTTTCGACAGAACCCGCGCGCTGCGTCGGTTTCAGGGACAGCTATCTCTTCTTCAACAAGCATCCAAAGCTTTACAAGATCATCGTGAGCGACGAGGAAAAGATGGACATGATCGAAAGAAACATCATCCCCCACTCATACAAGGGCCGCGCCATAGGTATTTGCACGGCTCGCTCCGTCTTTGTCGAGTTCGGCGCCCGCATCGTCGTGGGTGGACGCCTCATCACAGACGACTACCGCGTGGCCGACCAGCGCGCTGCCGGTGTGGCCGAGGGCGAGCTTGCGGACCCTGCCGACGTCTTTGACCCCAGCCAGCCGTACAACAGCAATCAGTACGTTGCGTGGTTCGGTGCGAGCGCTGTCTATCACACCAGTCAGGCGCCCACGGCAGCCGATCCCCTCGCCGGGTTGACCGAGGTCAAGAAGAAGCGTGTCAACGTCAACGATGTCAATTGGCAGTTGGAGCACGCTCGCGCTGCTAGGTAAGTGCGCCATCTCAATATCGGCAAACCATCAACTAACATCAAGGCAGCGAGTTCAACAGCCGCCTCAATGCCATCCGCACGGTCACCCTACGCAACGGCGCCTACGACATCCACACGAACGTCATGCAGCAGCCCGTCAACACGCAACCCACCCGCGCGCGAGTCGAGATGGTCAACGGACAGAACGGCGCCGACGCTACCGCGGCGTTCCCGGCCGTTTCCGCGGCCGTCCAGCGCAACTTTAACGTCGTTGACGTTGTTTACGAAACGCCGCGCGCGGGCGTCCAGTCCGCTGGCAAACGCCCAGCAAATGTGCCCGACTTCCTCAAACCGTTCAACGGCATCTTGGCCATTGGTGACGATTTGAAGTCGCTCCTCCCGCCCGAGTGCCGCGAGTCGCTCGAGAGACACCAGGCGGAGCAGCGCGAGTTTGAGGGGCGCTTCGGCGACGAGAAGAATATGATGGCGCGCGGCGCCCTCCAGATCGACAAGGCGATAGTACCGCAAGGCAAGCACTCCTAGGAGGATGTGCATGCCGCTTACGGCTGGGGGGGACCGCCTGACGGGCGGAATGTATTGCGTTACACGATGGTGGCGTGTAACTACTGCGGATACAGCCCTGAGGTTTGCGGACACATGAAGTCGATCATCTGAGTTGGAGCCATGGACATGATTTCGTTACGGCCCGGCGTTTGGGGTGGGGACAAGGGTTACGGGTGGCGGGTTTGCCATTGCTAATACTTCTTTTTCTTGATATGAGCAGACGGTGGATGGGATTCCATAGAGGGTGGAGGGGAGTGTTTGTAGGAATAGACGACTCACGAATGGCTGCCTGCGCAAGGATAAGCCAAGTTTTACATTGGATATAAAAGGCTGACGTGACTGAATGGCCCGTATATGTGTGTGCTGCCTACGTGGCTGCGTTTCGATCACGGCCGTTGCCTTTCCAAGGCATGGGTACTCTACTGATGTAAGCCTCGCGTCCCCGATGGGCATAGCAGTATCGTAACGATCTGCGTCTTCACTTGCGATCCCCGGGTCGGGGTATCGTCACTCTCTCCATTCTTCATCTTCTTTGCGGACGCGTTCATCGTGCCTCTCGATGTTACCCTTCCTCTACCTCGCTCCGTCAACCGTGAAGGGTGTTTCCAACTACGGTTCCCAGGGGTCTGCTTCCAAGCAAACAAATACAAATTGAGGGTTTGTTTACTAAGGACTTGGTGAATGGCAGGTTTTTTTTCGAGCGTCGGTGTGCTATCTGGTCTGCCACAGACCTGTTCAATAGGTTGGTGAGATGGAGAGATGTGCCGCATCATAAGTCATGTGCTTTATTGATATTGTCTGTCAGTCATGTACATCTGAACGCCAAGATATTTCGTGGGGGATTTTAGCAAGTCGGTTACTTGTCAAATTGTGGGTTAAATTTAAATACCGGACTGATGTATCTGATGGGTTAAGTTATTTGTTGCCTGTTTGTGGCCCCATGATGACGCATTTGCTCAGACTGTGCTTCCATATGATGTTTTGTTTGAATGACCTCCTGGTTTTACATTTAGATTGATGGAGAAATGAGCATCAGTCTGCCCCAAAGTACGCTCTTCTCGTTCTTTCCTGGCGAGAGGGTATTGGATGCTTTACCTCATACAGGGGGAAACGCTCGAAAAGCCATCAAATCAGACCGAATTGCATGAAGCCAAAGGGACAAGGCGACTGCGAGAATCTCCACGGCATGCTCGAGGAGACTGTCACCGCATCAACATATAGCCGATCAGAAAACAGGATCGCAAGGCATGCAAGTCCCACATAAGCGCAGTTATAACACCAAAATATGCGAAGTGAGTACCTCATGAGTGCTTTCGACGCGCTTTAGTACCTGGTTTCCAAGTGGATGGTGCTCCGACGACTGCTAAGAGAGAGATTCTGGGAGTGGAGGCCGAGTCTATGGAGCTATTCCCACCACGTGTATGGGCAAAGCTTGATCGGAAAATGCAGATATTGCAAGTCGATGGAGGGGCTGGCCTCGGAAGTATACATGAATACATGAGATATCCAACACAACAAGGCCTGACGATTGGTTCCCTTGGCCAAGTTTAGGAGACTTTAACTGCCAATCTTGTAAATGACTAGGGGAACACTTCTTCTCACGCCAAAAGCCATGGATTAATTGCAGCAACTCTAGGTCTCGACTACCCAGCACAATAGGGTTCAATCAGATTCAAACTAAAATTGCCTTTATCTGTAAAGGCATCTTGAATGCCCACGGCGGCTACGAGCTGTCACCCATGTCCTCGCAGTGCAGACAGCGGCGACATCGACATCAACCGTCGACCATCACGGGCTCAGGAGTCGAAACCAATGAAAATGAGGCTTCCTGTTGCGTTACGCAACATCAGCTGTGAGACGTAGGCGCAGAGCTCGTCCCCCGGACTCGTTTGCCTTCCACGACTCTGGTTCACCTCGCTCACTCTCACAATCGCCGAAGCAGCGAGCTCACACAGCCTCAGCCGACGACGTCTGAACCTTTTGGCAAATCATGATTGCTTTCTCCATCTTTTCCATTTGATAAGTCTGCCTATCATGTCTCGCATGTCGGGCTCATATATCAGAAGGCAGTGGGCAGACGGGAAGACGCGAACAGACCTCAGCAACCAAATAGTCGAAATCTCAAAATCAGACATCATACGATCTCTCCCCCTCCCGTCCTCATCCAAACCCTCTCACAGCGCCAGCCGAGCTGACGGCCCCACGGGAACGGATCCGAGCAAAAGACCTGGTCCCCTGGAATCCACCCGTCTCTGGCCCCGAGCCCGTAGCTCCCATCGCATGTCAGCGCGCGCCCAAGGGCGGATGAGTTAACCCGCCGCCGCCGCGCGGACCGCGTTCCGTACAACTCGTCCGAAACAAGGGCACGCACAAACTACCGAACCAGATAGGAATACCGTGACTTTGCAACATCTCCCTTTGCCCTATTCCTGGAAGAAAGACCGTGTGACATCATCAGAGCTCCGCTGCGTTGATGCACCTACGCGCCTGGCAATTGGGGGACGATTGGATTGCTATCAGATTTTCACGATACGTGCACAAACATTGTGTATGAATGCCCCCCCATACATCGTCATGGTTTAGCGATCGACAGCGCACTACGTCAAGCGATGAAAGGTGCCTTTGGGGCACGGCCGTTGTGAAAGTCCATGTCGCCCTCTCACGATGACACGAGACGGTCGCGAAAAGCTCGTGACGATGTAAACGTGGCCCGTGTTCCAAGTCCCAACGTCCGATGTCAAGCAACAGCGCACCCGATTTCTCACGAAGTTTTCGTTTCTGCTCACGATGGGAAGGGACATTGGCATGTGATGCTGGAGCATCGACCCGCAACAGCGATGAAATCATCGCAACTACGACATTTGTTGTCCCGCTCAGACAGAACCCCCTTTTTCGTCCAGTCTTGTGGGTGTCTGGTGCTTTCACGTCAGAGGCGAAAGCTGAGGCGCAATGCCAGGCAGCCGAGATCCGAGAAAGGGAAACGAATGCTCGGTACCGAAGAAACAGGTACCGTCCCCACGGTGTTTTCCCATGGCCTGGTGCCGTTTCGTCATGGACAACGTGGTTTCTGCCGTCAGTAGTGATGAAATCCACACGGCGGTGGCCAAAGGGCCAACCAAAGACAACCGCTTTTCGCCTCTCGGAACCAACGCGCTTCTTTACGCATCAGACTTGCGTCGTCGTTGAACAAGTAACACGGAGCACCCGGCTGCCAACATTGGCCACCACCACCCCCCTACGGCACCCATGCATTTTGCCTGACGTGACGGCCCAGATCGCAAGCCCGACCGACGTCCGACACCCCGCGGCACGATCCGACGTACAAGGCGAAAAGGCCGCGGCCATCGGGTGGAAGGGGAGGGGGGGG
>QAPF01000284.1:0-48496 GCA_004367935.1 Colletotrichum sidae | reverse complement strand
TTTCTTTATCTTATAATAATACTACTACTACTACTAATAATAATAATAATAAGAATACAGACTACTCCTAGCTACTACTAATTATTATACTTAACCCTTATAACTTTAATATAAATATTAATCTTATTAAAACTATTAATAATTATAAGGATTATAACTATTTTTTAAGAATTTAAATAAGCTAGTATTATATAAAAGTGATTTTACTACTTTTTCTAACCTTCTTAAGATAACTATAACTAAGTTTAACTTTAAAATATTACTAATAGATAAAGTTATTAGTATAGCTAAGAAGTATAAGATTAAAAAAATAAAAAAGAATCTAGTATTTAAAAGTAGGATATTAAGTAATAATTCTAAATACTTTGAATATATATTAGAAATAGCTTATTAAATACTACTTCATCTTTCTGAAAAAGTATATATATTGAAATCTATAACTAGTAGTTATTAGCTAATAGTTGGAAAGATTAAGATAATCTAAGGTTAGAAATATTATAATTTGAAGACTTAAAGTAACTATGACTATAGCGGTGAGTATAAAGTAGGTTGGGGTATAGGTTCTACCTAGGTATTAAATGTTTTCTATATAAAGTAAAAGGCTTCTTATTTTCTACTTATAGAAGTATATTTAGTAAATATAATAATTCTCTTTAAGCTATTATTAAAGTCTTAATACTAGAGATTTATAGTATTTCTAACTTCAAACTCCCAAGAAATTTATATAGTCTTTTAAACATTTTTTTTAATATTCCTCTTGTTTTTATAATAATATTTAAATAAATCATTATAGGTAAAATATATACTTTAGATATCCCTATATTTATAATAATAGTACTTTTAAGTATTCCTATATTTCTAATGCTCTACTAATATTTCAACTTAATAGCTTTTAGCTAAATCTTGAATCTAAATTATAAAAGTATTATAGATAGAAACTCTTTGAAAGTTTCTATTTATATAATTTACTAGATAGCTTTCTATATTTATACAAAAGTCTATAACTTAGAATCTTTTTAGATTTTAAAAGTAACTTTAAGGATTAATTTATGATAGCTTAATAACTTATTAATATCTTTATGATATACTATTTTGAAAACTACCTTACAGTATATAATGTTAAAATTAATATAGATAGTAATTAAATCTTTATAATATTATACTAACTATCTTAATAATAATAATTTATCCTATAGATTTATAAAAAACCTTAAGAGGTTTTAAAATACTATATTAACCTTAGGAGTAATTTTAAGAAGTACTCTAAGTAAGTAAATAGCTTTATATTAGAAGAATTAGATTTTCGACTACTTTTCTATATTACGTAACCTAAAATTAAATTATTCACACTAGTAATATTTTTAAAATATAGAATTAAGAAGAAATATGTATAGTTAACTTAAGTTACCTATATATTTATAATATAAGATAATTTTTCTTAATTATAATAATTAGCCTTACTAACTCCCTATTTAACTACTTTAGAATTTCTCTAATACTAAGAAGACTACTAAAATCATAATCAAGAATAATTCTAATATCAGAAATATCCCCTATACTTTACTTATACTACTTCTTTTAATAATACTTTAGCTAGGTATATTATAAACCTTATAAAACTATATAATAAAAATATAGAATATAATAAATACCTATATAATATATTTAAGATAAAGATCTATATCTTTTATAATTACTACCTCAAGCTTAATATCCTATATTATATATAAACGAATATATTTTCAATTATATTAAACGATTTAACTCTTAAGTATTACTTTAAATATTTAAATAACCCTAACCTTAACCTATAATTGAAATAGATAACTTATTATATTAAAAATAACTTTAAAATTAATAAATATCAATAGTTATACCTCTCTAACTAATAAAACACTACTTTTTAAAATATTATAATTAGGGATTCTAAGAAGAATATAAAAAAAGCCTTTAAAGCCCTTATATTTAAACTTATATATATCTAAAAAGCCTTCCGATTAAATTTCTATATAGATATAATATTCTACGTCCAATTTATAAATATATATTATAATACATTTAAGTGCTAATTAGTTTTCTTAAGCCTGATAATAGTTTCCTAAAATCTTTAAAACTAATTAAGATTATTGTTAAATGATCTATATTAATCTAAAAATTGTAATATATTTAAAATAGTAAAGATAATAACTAGAAATAAGTCGATAATCAATTTTAAATGAACTATATATATAACTCCCTTTAAAAATACCTCTTAAATACCATATTATAAAATACTTAATACTCTATGTATATTACTTCATAATATCTATATTTATCTATACTAGATAGAACTTACTCTTTTCCTATAGCTATATATAACTATTTAAATAAGAAGTATTATATATATAACAAAATAGATTACTAATCTATAAAACTTATTGTTAAAAAGAAATCTATTTCATTTAACTATTGAAAGCTAAATATAAACCCTGAAGTATACTTTATAATAATATATTAAGCCTTCCTTACAAATTATAAAACTATTAATAACCTAAATAATAATCTTAAGAACTCTCTTTAAAATAATAAGCTAATAGTATTATTATATAATACTCAATATATTATAACTTTGAAAATAAAACTACTACTCTTTCTAAATAGCTATGAATATTATTTTCTAATCAAGACTCTATTACTCTTAATAGTAGTAAAATTATAAAGATCTCTTAAGATTAAATAATATTCTATACTTTTACTTATAATAATACTTCTAGTAGTAGAATTACTAAGAAGGATAGCATTATAACTCCTATATTTATATTTATACTTAAAAGCTATTATTTCAATACTATTTTCAAAAAATCTTACCTAACTTAAATGCTACTAACTTCTTAATTACTAAGTATTTCTAATTTACTATATTTAAATAGACTATAAACTCCTTTATAATCTTTATACTTCTATAAAGTAAACTCATAATAATATACTTTAATAGAATCTTTCTAATTACTATATTTAGAATAACTAATATACCTATACCTCTTAGTACTATTCTATTTTATATAATACTTTATCATACCCCTTTCTTATTCTACTTTATAGATATAAATCACTTGAATATTACATTTAATAATATCTATAACTAGTTCTATTAAAGTAAGAAAGTTATACTCATTATTTAAAAGTAAAAGTATCTATAAGTACACCTTAATAAGAAGAGAATAATCACTTCTATATACCTTATAGAGATAGAAATATAGAGACTCTACTACTATATTAAATACTAAGTTATTATATACTTCTATAATATCTTTAATAAAATAGAATATCTAATTAAATACTACACCTTTCAAATACTTAAGCAGTACTATTATTAATATTAAATATAGAATATAGCCTCTTTATACTTTTATTTTATTATCTTTATTAATATTAACTTTAATTTCAAAACTATAATTAATATTATCTATATTAATAGCTACCCTATACTTCATATTATTAATACTATAATAGTATTTAATACTACTTAGTTTCTACTAAATATCTAAGTAAAAGTATTATAAGAAGCCCTTAAGATTTATTAGATTAATATATATTTTAATCTTTTTAATTTTATTACTATTAATATAAATATAATCTTTCAATCTAAAGACTTTAGATTAGAAGTAAAAATAATAGGATTAATAGTTTATATTATTCTTATTATAATAAATAATAATATTAATAAGATTAAATGAAACTATATATTCTTCTATTATATATATAAGATTGATTATAATGAGATACTTATTACTACTTAGGAAATATCCCTTTTAATAGTATATAAGATAATTAATAATATAATTACATTAAATAACCTTATACTTATTCTACTTATTTTTAAATATTCTCTTATTTTCTAAAAGACTTAGCTCTCTCTCTAGATATTATTACCCAGGTTTATACTATATATAAAACTACTAAAGATATCTACTATAAATATACTAAGTATATTATTAATACTACTTTAGTAATATATAATAGCCCTAATACATTATATATTAAAAACCTTTTATTCTAATCTTTTATGTATATATAATAAGAGAAAGATAACTAGTAAGACTTATACTACTTCCTTACTATATATAATAAAATATATATTCTTAAATTTCTTTATAACTTTTAAAAGCTTTTACCTATAGTTATAAAACTATATTTGAAAAATAATAACTAAGAAATCTTATTAAATTATACTCTTAAAATATTAATATTTAAAAATATTTATAAGAAATCTATAAAGACTTATACTACTACTATAAGAGATCTAATATTATATAGAGATATATAATCTTATAATAATATTCTAGTTTCATCTATAGTTATCCCTATAAAGCTTTAGAATACTTAATAAATACTACAAACTATTATTATTATAAATAATAGTAATACTACTATTATTATTAAGAATAATAATTCTCTCTCTATTTTAATAATTAGTAATATATTACTCTAATTTAAATCCTTTAAATCTAATTAGCTTTAAACCTTATAATTTATGAAAATAGTTTACTTTCTCTAGATTCTAACTAAAAGTCTTATTTTGTAATATATTTTATAATTAAAAAGTAATCTAATATAGGACTAATATTTAACTTCTTTAAAAAGAATATTATTTTAATATTTAAAGTACTATTTAAAAACTTAATCAAAGAAAAGAAGTTAAAAGTATTGTTACTAATAGTATTATAAAGATTATTTAATATAACTACATCTTCTATAAGAATTATAACTACTTTCAGTCTTATATTATTAATAATATTAAAATAAGAATATTAATAAGATATATAAAAAGTTAGAACTCATAATCTAAACCTTTATAGATAATAATAAGTTTAAAATACTAATATAACTACTAATAGTTTAATAAAGTAATTAATAGTTAATCTTTATTATGACTCTAGTTCTCTTCTAGTATAATAGTATAATAATATAGCTTTATGATATTATACAAATCTATATTTAAATTAAACTAAAACTTATAATATTTATTATAATTAAACTATTCTTATATCTTGAGGATTAATACTTCCTAAGCTTTATTATACTTATTATTAAACTATTATATAATCTTAAAAAAACTAATACTTATTAATAAATAACTTATTCTAGATATTATAAAGAATAATTATAACTAGAAATATTAATATATAATTTATACATCCTTATCTTATACTTTACGAATAATACTTTTAGCCTTATAAATATATAAACTAATAATACCTTTAACCTTTTAGATATTACCTTCTTATATTATAAAAAAAGGAGCTTTAAAAAGCTTTATTTAAAGCTAAACCCAAAATAATCTACTTAAAAGTAATACTACTAATATTTAATAGAAGTATCTTAATATTCAATAGTAATACTTTCTACTTATATTAAAAGTATTAAGAGTAAAGGCTAGCTCTTATTAATATATATATAATACTGAAAATACTTAAAGAAGTATATATCAACTAATATAGAGTTTTATATGTTCAGCCCTCCCGTCTAATAGGTAGCTTTATATAATACCTAGTAAATAATCTTTATAATAGGAAAATACCTAGTTATATACTATAGCTTATATATATCTCTATAGGTAAATATAATTAAAAAGACCTAGTAGTATAATTATTAGTTTAAATCTAGCTTTAACTTAGAAGTAAGAACTAATAAGTAATAGAATAAGAATTAGATATATAAACTTATTAGTATAAACCTTATAATAATCTATATAGAAAGTTATAGCTTGATATATTAATAGTAGCTTTAAAGTATTAAACTTACTATAATAGTACTTATAATATTAATTCATACTAGCTAGATACTAATAATACTACTAGTATATCTTAATAATACTAGCGATAGATATAAAAGAGAGCGACAGATTACTACAAACTAGCTAACTATCTTTTGAAGTATAAGTTAATAGCTATCTATAATAATACTAATAATAATAATAATAATAAGAATACTTCTAGCTACTATTTATTACTATATTTAACGCTTATAATTTTAGAATAAATATTAACTTTATAAAAGTTGTTAATAACTATAAGAATTATAACTATCTTTATAAAGACCTAAAGGGGCTAGTTTTATATAAAGGCAACTTTACTATTCTTCCTAACTTCTTCAAAATAGCTATAATTATATTCAACTTCAATATATTATTAGAAGATAAAGCTATTAGTAGAGCTAAAAAAAATAAACTTAAAGTAATAAAGAAGAATCTAGTGTTTAAAAGTAGGGTGTTTAAAGATAATTCTAAATACTTCAAATATATCTTAAGAAGTAGTTCATTAAGTATCTAAAAAGATATATATATTGAAGTTTACTTATTATAGAGGTTGTGGTCAGCTAATAGTAAGAAAAATATAACTTAAGGTTAAATATATTATAAGACTTATATACTATTAGTATAACTTTATTATATAATATTCAAAAACTTGAAGTAACTATAGCTATAGCTATTAGTATAAAATAGGTTGGAATATGGGTTCTAGCTGGGAGCTAAATTCTTTCTATATAAAGTTAAAGGCTTATATTAACTAATATATAAATAAAATATATTTTATCTTAATATACTAGCCTAAAGTACTATCTAACTTCTCTTATATAATATAAGAATAATAACCTTCTAGTAATAATACTATTATACTTAATAAATACTTTAAATAGCAAATTAAGTATTTTAACTATAACTTGAACTTTATACTCTTTAACCTCTTTAATATATACTTTTATACCTTTATTAATAACTTATTTATTAATAATATAAATCTTTTATGTTAATTAAAATTCATAATAATTCTAAGCTAAAAGACTACTACTAGTAATAGCAAATTTAATCTTAATAGTAATTATATATATTACTCTTCTATTAAAAATAAAACAGTTATTAAGAATATACCGACTTTAGAGATTTATATTATAGTAACTAGTATAGACTTTACTTATATTATAACTATATTACTTAAAAAGATTCTTTAATATTAAAAACCCCTTTAGATTTTAACTATTATATATACTAACTTATACTTACTCTATAAATACTTTATAAAACTTAGTATTCCTCAAGAAAGATGCCTTATAATTAGTATTATAATATTAAAATAGTTATATAAATACTATAAGTTTTATAAAGTATAGTCAATTCATAGAGATAGTAATATTACTAATACTTTTATAAAAAGTATACTAAACTATACTTTTAAGAGATTTATTAATTCAAACTATATAACTATTTAAATAGAAGAATAAATAATTGAAATAGAATAGATAAATAAATATTCAAGTATTTTTAAAGTAAAAAAGTATAAGTCGCAAATAATACTATTCTTTATATAAATAGATAGATATTAGGAGATATAGTAAAAAGAAAAAGTTACTAATGTTAATTATACTATACTATAAGGTATATAGTAACTTTATTCATTACTATATATATAGTAATATACCTTCTATATTCTATTAATAATAAGTATCAAGTACTTAGTACTAATTATAGCTAATTATATAGTAATTAATAAGTAATTACTACACTATAGATCTAAAGCCTTATATAGTATTTTATACTATATAATATAGGAATAATAATAACAAATAACTAAAACACCACTTGACACCTATATAGCAAGATTATATATAATATACTTTATCCTCTAGATAAACTAACATATAACTTCAAGTTATTTATTAATTTCTCTAGAAGGTAATAAGTAAAATTTAATTTAATAGAATTATATAGTAATTGAAAGTAATTCAAAGTATTTCTTATGGTAGTATTCAGATTTAATATAAGAGTTTTTAGTATTTACTAATAAGAGAATATTTAATAAAGTTTTATATATTTAACCTCCCGCCTAATAGGTAGCCTTATATAACGCCTAGTAAATTATCCCTATAATAGGAAAAAACCTAGTTATATATTATAATCTATATATATCTCTATAGGTAAATATAATTAAACAGATTTAGTAGTATAACTACTAACTCAGACCTAGCCTTAACTTAGAAGCTATATATATAGGGGCTAAAAAGTAATAGAATAACAATTAGGTATATAAATTTACCAGCAGAAGCTTTATAATAGTCCATACTTATAGATATAAGCAATTATGGCAATTAAAGGGTAGATAAAGACGTTAACAACACTACGGAAGGGTAGGCTGGTGTATACGGCATTGATATCCCAGAGGGCTGTGGTTTCACATACCAGTAGTAGCTTCGAAGTATTAAACTTACCGCAGTAGTACTTATAATATTAACTCATACCAGCTAAGTACTAATAATACTATTAGTACATCTTAATAATACTAGCTATAGATATAAAAGAGAGCAATAGATTAAGACTAGCTAACTATCCTATAATAATACTACTACTACTACTAATAATAATAAGAGAACTTCTAGCTACTATCTATTACTATATTTAACCCCTATAATCTTAATATAAATATTAATTTTATAAAGATTACTAATAATTATAAGAATTATAACTACTTTTATAAGAATCTAAAAAATTAGCTTTATATAAAAATAACTTTACTATTCTCTCCAGCTTCTTTAAAGTAGTTATAATCATATTTAATCTTAATATATTATTAGAAGATGAAACTATCAGTAAAGCTAAAATAAATAATATTAAAGTAATAAAGAAGAATCTAGTAGTTAATAGTAAAGTATTTAAAGATAATTCTAAATACTTTAAATATATCTTAAAGGTAGTCTATTAGGTATTTAAAAAGATATATATATTAAAGTCTATTATAGAAGTTATTATTAGCTAGTAGTAGGAAAGGTATAACCAAAAACTAAATATATCATACTATTATATACTATTAGTATAACCTTATTATAGTTGAAAAACCTGAAGTAAGTATAGTTATAACTATTAGTATAAAGTAGATTAGAATATAAGTTCTAGCTAGGAGCTAAATATTCTCTATATGAAGCTAAAGACTTAGAGAATATTTAGTAGATATAATAATTCTTCTAAAGCACTACTAGACATTTATATTACTACAAATCATAATATCACTAGTCTCTTAATTATTCTAAAGAAATTCATATAGTCTCTTAAAAGTCCTTTCCTCTTTTCCCTTCTATATAAGCCTAATTAACATGATAATACTAATATACTCTATAAATCTTGTAATTTTAGTAATAATATCTAATATGGCTTTTAAAGCTAAGGTATTATTTCTAGATAGTCTTAATCTTAATAACATAATAATACCTAAGATAGATATTATAATACCTATAAGACTCTTTTATTATATAGATATTATTCTTTTTAGAAATATCTAAAGAATACAATTTATGAATTAATTAGAAGATAATATCTTAATAGTCTCAATTTTACTAGTTTGTTATTTAAAGCTTAAAATTTAAGTAGAAATATATTGTTAAAAGCTGTTTTAGAAATCCTTGAGAAACTCTGATAAGTTATTTAGATTGATCTGGCAACTTGGCGGTGTTATAGTAATCTGCTAATTTTAAGACCACCTTATCAATCACAAGATTAGAATCAATATAAGTAATAGTTATATTTATAAATTATTTAATTAGTGCTTTAAATAAGAAGATTCGAATATCTTTACTTAAAATAATATTAAGGATATGAGGAAGTAACTTTTCACCTTTGAAATAAACCTTAGGCATTTCTTAAGCTTCTTAGAAAATATTATATCTGTAGAATAATGTATTGAATTATCTTTTATAAGCCTAAACTCAAGATGTAATAGATAGAATCTACTATAATCTCTCTATATATGACTAAAGAGGAATAATAATAATATAACTAATTAATCTTTATATCTCTAATACTAATAATATAGCCTCTATTTCCTCTATTAGCTTTACTGATATATAGACTATCTCGCTAAGAGTCCCTCTATTTATAAGAACTCTATCGTAAATATTACAACTTATAGCTTTCTAGAGAATTTAGATGGCTTTTATATATTACTTATATTCTTCTTACTAAGAGTATTTCGACCAAATATATTATAGACGTCATTAAATTCTATAACAAAAATATAAAGTATAATAAAAACCTATATAATATTTTTAAGATGAGATATGTCTCTTTTATCATCATTATCTTCAAGTTGAATATTTTATATTATATATCAATAGAAATATTTCTAGTTATATTATAAGATTAGGGAAGCTTTTTGCTTTATGTAAAGAATATTTCACACATAGCTAACACTTATACACTAACTTACTCTATACTAATAGCTACGACTATAGGTACTTTAAGTCTTTAAATATTATATGTTAATACTATACTAATAGTATATAAGTCTTACAACATCTCTAATCTCAAGTTAACTTATTTGATAATATTATCTTGAGTTCTCCTAACTATTAGCTAGTAGTAATGTCTATAAGATATAGATTTCAATATATATACTTTTTAGGAATAAAGAATAGCATTGAATCAGCTACTTATAATATATATTTAAGATATTGATAATTATGATAAAATATATTAGTTTGAAGCGCGTGATTCTCCTCTATAGTTCTAACTTTCTATTTCCTATTTATACTTATAGTCTTACAAAGATATACTAATAAGGCCACATAATATATCTAGTTGCTAGCTAACTATAGCTACCAAAATACTAAAAAGAGTTTTCAGCTAAAAGATTACAATCTAAATCCTTTAAATAATAGTCTATATAATAATATAGACTTTATTTATATATTTAACCTTTTCTTGATTAAAACCTTTAGCTATACTCTTATTATTCTATTATTTATACTTAATCTTTCAGTAATTACTATAGATCAGGATATTAAATAATAATTAATCTTATAGAGAATAGTTACCTTATAAGTAAAAACTTCATATGAGTTTTAATAAACTCTAATAATTGAAAGTTAACTTAGTAGAAGTATATAGTAAGATTACTCATATGATATTATACTATCATTAGGAATTAAATACATAAAGTGATAATAATAATAATGAGATAATTATTCAAGAAGAAAATACCCTAAAAGAAATATTTCTTATTCATTACTTAAGATAATCCAAAGTTTAGTATTAATATTAAATTCTGCTAATAATATATTAAGAAAATTAAAGAGAAAGACTTATGAAAGAAGATTATGTAGGATATATTTTGAAGAAGAAAATACTTTTTTCCTAACATAAAAGGAAGAAGTATAATAACTTCTATCATATTTCTTAGGTCTATAGAGTTCTTAGTTCTTTAATAATGAATATCTAGATTTAATGAGTAGTTCTAAGTATTGTTATAATAGCCGTTCGTATTTAAATTAGACCTGGGAAATATTATAAATACAATACTTAGAATTATATAATGCTAAATAGTAGTATATTAACAATAGATCTAAAATATGATTAGAAACTTACAAGAAAAAGACTACAGTTTTCATTTAATAGTTAGCTAAGTAATTAGGGATATTTAAGCTTTTTGAGAATTATGAAAAACTATCTTTATGGAATTATTTAATAATAGAAAAGCCATTTATAATTAAATAAATTAGTAATTGAATTATAGCTATAAAATAAATATCAAATCTATTAATATAATATAGTTAACGAACAGATCTAATAAGTATTTATAACGCTTTATATTAATTTTAAATAGAATAGAGAGATTATAAAACTAGTTTAGAGGATCGATCTATTTAAGCTAACATTATTATGTTTACTTAGCAATAGTATAATTATCTAGAAATATAGGAAATATTATATTGCTAGAAGTTTTAAAAGTTATAATGAAGAAAATATTAGTTATTTATATAAAAGTATATGAAATAATTAGTAGCATACTAGTATCTGAATATTTTTTAAATTTAACTAGAATAAAAGCGAAGCTTTTATCTACGTCTACTAATTATACTCAGACGTAATAGGAAAATAGAAAGACTTGGGATTCTAATTCTAAAAACTAAGAATATTATAATATAAAATTAATAACTATAGAAACTTTAATATTATTATATTAGTAAACTAATATAAAATAGAGAATATAAGTAAATATATATAAACTTATAGCGTTTCTAACTATTATTATTCTTCAAAGTAGTAGGCTAGATAAGGCTATTAATTCTATTAATATCAAGTAGATAGTAAGAAAATATTAATAAGTTAGGTTATATTCTTTTTACGCTAGGCTAGATAAATAAATACATTATAGCTATACTATAAATGTGAAAGGTATATTTGTTATATAGTAAAGTAAAGTAAAGGACTATAGATTCTATAATTAAAATGAAGATAAATTCAATATTAATAGTCATTTAAAAGTAAAGAATTATAGGGTTCTATAGCTTAGTCAGGCTATTAATACTAGCTTCTATTTAAAGGAAATCTAGAGACATAAATAAATATAGAGATAAAACTAATAATCTCCATATTAATTAAAGAATTAGTCTTTATAAAAACGATAGCTATAGCCTTAGTAGTTATTCTCTAAAATATTAAAAGAAACGTCGTAGTAAATATAGATTTATACCTATAAATAGATTTTATTAGTAAGTAATTTCTTTTATATCTATAGCCGGTATTATTAAGGTGCTCCGGTAGTATTATACCTAACTAGTATGAGTCAATATTATAAGTACTACTATGGTAAGTTCTATACTTCAAAACTACTATTAATATGTCAAGCTATAACCTTTTAACTATTATAAGGTTTATACTAGCTTCTAGGTTAAAGCTAGATTTAAACTAATAGTTATACTACTAGGCTTTTTTAACTATATTTACCTATAGAGATATATATAAGCTATAGTATAAAACTAGGTATTTTTCTATTTTAAAGATTATTTACTAAGCGTTATATGAGGCTACCTATTAGGCGGGGGGCTAAATATATAAAGTTCTATTAGTAAGTAATTATTTATATTACTAACATTAGTCTTAATTAATATAATTGCATTTTTATGAGAGGAACTTAAAAATTTACTATTAGAATTAAAGAAATTATATTGAGGAATATTCTTTCTTATAGACTTAAATACGAATTTATAGGAATTATATTCATTATTTATAAGTACTTATTAGTCAAATTGATATATAGACTTCTTATTAAAATCGTATTCTATACGCTAAGACAACATTATGATAAATATTTAAACAAATACTTAATGCTATAAATGAGTATTAATTACTAACTTAGAAATATTTACTCAAGACACTATTAAGAATAATAAATCTCTTTGTATATGATATATTAATAGAGTAAGTAAGAGCTTTGAAACCTATACAGAAATCTTTGAAAAAATAAAAAAGAATGATTAAACCTATGAGTATTCCTAAGAAACCAATAAATAAGTAACGAATATTTAATAAAATTATAGTGAAGTCAGTCTCGGTTTTTAAAAGTATTAGGTATATTATTAGTTTAGGATTAAATAAGAAACTACTATATAAATTTATGTATTTACTCAGTAAACAGTAGTCAGAGAAATTAGAAATATATATTATCGAAAGCTTAGTAAATAGATATATAAAGCTATTTATAAGTAAAGTGAACATATTAATTCTTTTTATCCTAAAGAAAAATAGGTTTTCTATCTCTAGATTAACTATAGAAAACTTAATAAGGTATAATTAAGAACTGATATTTACTACTATTCTTTAAGAAATCGCTAGATAGATTCTAGGGAGTAATATAGATTTCAGAACTTAACCTGAAAGGTATTTAGTATTGTATGAGGATTAGGCTAGGAAGGTTTTCACAAAGAGTAATTAGAATATAATATAGTTATTATGAATAAGTTTTAATATTACTTAGTTTTAATAATATATTAGTAATCTTTTCAATAGATATTAATTATATACTTACTAGTTAAATTAATATATATTATATAATATGTATAGATAATGTTATTAAATATATAATAAGTAGAGTTTTATATATTTATATAAGAGAACTACTAGAGGTTTAGTAAGGAGATGTGTAATAGTAAAAGGGAGGTCTCTATAAGTTGTAAGATTTTAATTTAGCAGGCTAGCTAGTAGTAGCTATAAGAGGGCTTCTATCTTATAGTAGCCTTAAGCTATTATATCATATATTATATAATGAATATAATAATCTTAGTCATTCCGGCTTTCTACATAGGCTATAGAATATATATCTTTATAACTACTCTTCTTTCTATAAGCTTTAGTCTTCAAGGTTTGTAAATATTATATAAATGCTTTTTTATTAGAAATAGCTTTCCTAGCTAGTTGCTAATAATTTAATAGTTTGATTGAGTAAACAATAGTCAAAATAATAGTAGTAGAATAATAGTATATATATAGGAAAAGCTCTTTAGATAAAGACTAAAGTGTCTAATTTTATTCTATAGCAAATAAAACTATGAAATAATAAATAGTAGAATGGGCTAATTAGGATAAATTACTTCTTTCGTAAAAACTAAAGCGTCTTATTTTATCTTATTGTGCTAGAGGCTCTTTAAAGCTTTGTCTCATAGTAAGGCGTTAGTATATATATTGATAATATTAGTTATATATAGTATTAACCTTGAGGATTCCCTTGGGGTATTTTTAGTATGTCTTTAGTAATATTTTATATGTGGTATATATACTATCCCTTTAGGTTAAATATAGCAATAATCCTTGAATTAGATTATCCCTCTGATATACCTTAGTATTATACTTTTAATAATATCTTTTAGAATAATATAACCTTCTTTCTCCTAAAGCCCTTTATAAGTTACTTCTTAACATACTTTTAGTATTATAGTCTCTAGTAATGTTTTCAGAGTAGTAAAACCTCATAGGGTAGCCTTTCTAATTATACTTTATATAATACTTATTATAGTAGTAAGTAGTTATAATATAATTTAACTTATTATATATTTTATATTAAGGCTAGCCTTTGAGATATAGCTTCTTTAGAGTTCCCTCTAGAATATTCCTATAGTAGCTAAGTATTCAGCTTTTAGTAGTACTAAGGCTAATAGTTCTCTTAATATTAAGTATAACTTTCTCTTTAATACTACTAAAGGTTTCTTTCTAAAACTATAGTATCTCTTATAAATATTTAAGTATTAGGACTATAGCTTTAAGTATTTAATTATTAGACTTCTAGTATTATAAATACTACTATAATCTAACCTTAGAGTAATAGATAAAGGTGAAAGTATAAGGCTTTGAAGTTTCTATAGGGGAATCTAGAACTTTACAAATTACTAACTATTAAGTATAAATTTTAATAGGAATATATAGCCTTTATGTTGAAGTATATAAAGTATGCTATATAGATATAGTTCTTATAAGGTAGGATTAATCAAGTATTAGTAAGTAAATACTATCAAGACAGCTTATATAACGTCTAGTAGTAGTATATCTTAGAACAGATAGACAAGTAGGTAAATCGATAGTTAAGTTATTACTATAGATGACTATAAAATCAAGAGAAATATAATATAATAAAAGTAGTTTTCTTAATATAAAGACTTATTTAAAATATATTTAGTTACTTTTGCTCTATACTTAAAATGGTATCTAAGCTCTACACTCTATATATAGATTTAACTATAAATCTTACTTAATAATAGTATTCATATTGATACTAGCTTATAACTAGTTAAAATAATAATGAAATTACTTATTATTATAGATACATATACCCCTAGTTTTAATATTCAACTTTATAGTAATAGAAGACCTTATAGTAATAATTAGAAAGTATCTTATTAAAACTAAGACTTAATATATATAGCTAAAAGTAACTATTAAGGTTATGGGGTTGAGAACTTATATAAACCTCTTAAAAATAGAATAAAATAGAATACTAAAAGCTAGGCGTTTTATAATTTATTATTCTTTTGTGTTTTTTTAATAGAATTGAAATCTCTTTAAAATCTATATAGCTATTTATAAAAAGAATACTATAGAATAAATATAGAGATATCTAGTTATAATTATTATAATTAAGGTTATTATTTTATTAGAATAGGTTTTAATAAAATTATTTTAAATATCATAATTAATAGGTAGCTTATAGATATTGAAAAGAAAATTATCTAGTTAATTTACAACTTATTATATTGAATTAATAATATTAGGAATTAAATACTAATTAGATAATACTCTAATCTTAATATATTATTATAATACTAATTACTAGACTTTTGGAGTATTATAATAATATAATTATAAAGGTTTTAAAAGTTATCTAGTTGTATTAGAAGTATTTATATTTATATAAGTATTATTTATATATTAGTTGTATTTCATATATTAAGATTATTTACTAATAAGAGCAGGTTGAATCCTATTATATTTATATAGAAATTATAAGTTAGTTTATATTAGTAGTAGAGAATTTGTAGATTAGTAGTATAAAGTTTTATCTTTAGAATAGATAGAACTTAATCTAGAAGATATTAAGGTTATAAATGTTAAAGTTATAATTATATTTCAATAGAGTATTTATAGTTAGTAGTAATTAAATATCTCGAGATATTTAAATTATATATTAATAGTTGTAAAGGTGTGAGGATGTAAGGTTATTATAAAAGGAGTTATTAGTTATTTATTATTAAAAAGGTTGATATAGGATAAGTATACTAACTATAGTTATAAGGAGTTTAGCTTTAGATTAACTAGGAGCTAGCTATAATAATTAGTAGGGGGGAGGAGGGCTAAAGTTATACTTTAGGAGGTAATATGTCTACTAATAGTTATAGTAGAGAGTGAGCTATCAGCTCCTTCTATTGAAAATATATATAATAATAATAATTAAATAAAAGGAGAAATAGTAATTAAATATAAACCCGAACCTTCTCCCCTATATATCTAAGAACTAGTAAGTAATTAGGACGGTATTCAGTAAGGAATTATTATTACATCTATCGAAATACTTACCCATATCAACCTCGTAACTGATTTCTAGTTAGAAATAGTTAACTCTATTACTTTTATTTGTAATATTAACCTATGAGTAAACTCTTAGTCCAAATTACTTGTTAGGGTTAAAGAAAAGTAGCTTTAATAATAGATAAAATAGAATATCTAAAGTAATATTATCTCTCTACTAAAGAGTCTATACTTTGACTAAGAATACTTTTATATATATAAATACTCAATATACCTATTTAAGAAAGAATGAGAATAAGGATTTTATGAATAATAATCTAAAGTGAAACTAAGAAGTTATATTAAATACCTAATTAGATATATACTCAATATGTATAAGTATTACTAGATCTAGATCCTTTTGTTTAATTGAGTAATTATAAGGTAAAGTATTAAGTTTGATAAACCTTAATTCCGTATAGTAAATATTAAATATACTATTCTAAAAGCCCTTATTTAAATAATAGTTAAAGAAATTAAAGTAGATACTGATACTATAAATAATATATTCTAGATACTTGGGATGGTTAATTTAATTAGTACTAATTAAATCCTATTTTACGAAATACTGATTACTTTTAATACTATCATAGAAGGTAAAAAGAATTTTGAGATATTAAAACTATTTTTAAAACGTTCCTTCTAACTAAAAAGACAAGTTATAATACTAGAAATCAGTCTCTAGCTTTATATAGAAAATAAATAACTTCTAGCTAGGATTTATATCCCAACTTACCCTACACTAATAGCTATAGCTATAATTACTTCAAGTCTTTAAATATTATAGTACGATATATTTAACCTTGGACTTTTATAATAGTACCATCTTTAGCTTTCTATACTATTAGCTGATAATAATCCTTATAATAAGTAGACTTCAATATATATACTTTGTCGGAATATAGTAATATCTAATAGGCTACTTCTATGACATATCTAAAGTATTCAAAGTCATCTTTAAATACTTTACTTTTAAATACTAGAATATTTTCAATTGATTTGATTTTTTTTTAGCTTTGCTAATAACTTTATTTTCAAATAATATATTTAAGTTAAATATAGATTTAACTACTTTAAAAAGGCTAGGGAGAATAGTAAAGCTATTCTTAATATAAAGTTAGCCTTTTTAGCGTTTTATACAAATAGCTATAGTTTCCATAGTTATTAATAATTCCTATAAGGTTAATATCTATATTCAGGTTATAGGGGTTAAGTGTAGCAATAGATAGTAGCTAAAGGTAGTCTATTCTTATTATTATTAATATTATTAGTAGTATTATTATATAATAGTTAATTAGTCTCTTATTGCTCTCTTTTATATCTATAACTAATATTCATAGAATATACTAATAGTATTATTAGTATTTAACTAGTATAAGTTAGTATTATAAGTATTACTATAACAAATTGAATACTTTGAGCTACTACTAGTATATTAAACTATAATCTTCAAGCTATTATAAGCCTTATACTAGTTAATATATCTATTTAGCTATTATTTCTTTTACTTTTTAGTTTCTATATACTTCTAAATTAAGGCTAAGTTTAAAAGAGTAACTATAGTACTAATTCTTTTGAACTATATTTACGTATAGAGATACCTATAAGCTTCAGTATATAACTAGGTATCTTATTTCTACAGAAATCATTTATTAGGTATTATATAAGGCTACTTACTAAGTAGGGGAAGCTGAATTTATTAGACTCTAATCATATTAGAAGTAACCTTTAAGCTAAGTAATTTACTTAAAAACACTACTCTTAAGAAGTGTTCATTGAATAAATAAATTAAAAGTATTATTTAGATCTAAATGTTGGTTTATCTGGAGGGTACTGCATCCTATATGTAATCTTACTATATAGATGAAAAGTGGTATTTCAGTTATTTATTATTATTATTGTTA
The DNA here is from genome assembly GCA_004367935.1 of Colletotrichum sidae. Lineage (NCBI taxonomy): Eukaryota > Fungi > Ascomycota > Sordariomycetes > Glomerellales > Glomerellaceae > Colletotrichum > Colletotrichum sidae. The sequence continues at coordinate 29,734 of QAPF01000284.1, read as the reverse complement.
TATTATATGGCATTACTATATATATAGAGATAAGGCTTATAGAGCCTATATAACTATATAGCTAGTATAGCTATATAGTATATATAAGTTATATACGCTGACTATTTACCTAATAGCGCTATAGTGTGGCAGCTTATAACGGATGAACTGATATTCGTAATTTTTCATTTATATTATATTAATATTGTCTAATTATAAAAGTCTGAATAGCTAACTATTTAAAACCCCCTTTTTTAATAGTATCTTTTTATTTTCAAAAGTATTGCCTACTTATCCCTCTATATAGTTATAGTAGATATATTGATTACTAGGATCTCTTTAAGTAAATATTAGAATCATAGGAATATAAGCCTTTGTTTAAAGCTATAGAGTTATAAGGCTATAAGGTTATAAGGGTATTTAGATAGGTTTTTGATATTACTTTAAGAAGATAGTAGTATTATATGCCTTCTAGTAATCTCTAGAGTTATTATTAGAAGCTATAGGAGAAGGTTCTTACTATAAGCTATATTTTGAAAGGGTAGTATAATTATACTTTTTATAGAACCTTAAGGGCTATAGGAGAGGGTAGTTATTATATTGCCTTTATAGAGCCTTAAGGACTATTGTTAGGAATAATACGCTTAAGAGGTAGAATTTATACTAACTAAACCTTAAGTAGTAGTACTATCTCTATAGGTTTCACCCTACTTTCTCCACTTAGAACAAAGCTTTATACGACGCATATAGCAATATTTAGTTATATAGAATATATATTAGATTTTACCTTTTAATTATGTATAAAAATTAAGCGTCTCATAATCCTAAAGAACTATTAGGCTAAAACATATATATTATAACGATTTAATATACTTTAAATGTTAAGATATCTACTAAAAATACCTTTTTTTAATCTGTAAAGAAGCTAATTAGTAACTTACTTCATATAATACTTTTTAAATAGAAGTTTAACTTATAACTTATAAGATTATTTTAATCTTCAAATAACTACTTATTAAAGTTTCTTCTTAAAGCTTCTCAAAAAGTTACTTTTAAGTAACTTTCTAAAGGCTAGATAATACTGATAAGCTTTTAAAATATTGAAATTAGGTATTCTTAAGGATTTTACTTTTACAAGAATAGACTATGAAGAGAATTATAAATTCTTAATAGATATTATTTTATAAGAGATATAATAGATTTTATAGAGAAAGGTTTAAAGGCTTATATAGCTTTCTATAGTTTCTATATTTTGAAAACTTAAGAATATTAATATAAAGAGCTAGATTAAGCCTATATAATAACTTAGATTTTTAAATATATAAATAAGATATTTTGATATTAATATTATTATATAGAAGAAGATATAGTAATATAAACTACTAACTTCTATAACTATTTTAATATTATAAATAACTTATACTTCTAAAAGACTACTTTAAATTATTATAAGCTACTTTAGTCTTTTAGACTTAAGTATCTTACTATCAGAGTAATAATTAAAATATAGTTTTAAAAGTTGTAAGATATTATATATAAGGTTTAAATAGTAAAGTATACTTCTTTTATTATTAGAGTATTTTAGATTTACAATCTTATAGTTTAATTAGCCTTCTTATTAATTAAGTCTTATATATAAGACTATATATTTATAATTTCAAACTATTCAGACTTTATATTTCTATATAAAGTTATTTTGATTATAATAGAAATAATATAATATCTCCCTAAGGCTTTTTTATATAGTAAGATTAATTATAATACTTTCAATATTATAATAGAAGCTTTAGTTATTATTCTAAATACTTAAGGTAATAAGAGGTATTTTTAGAGTTTAAATAAGTTTTTGTATTTTTTAAAATATAGGCTAAGTTATATTTTAATATATTATTATTAAATATACTTTTAATAAGCTTATAAAAGCTAAGTATTAAATTCTTTTATTAAAGAGAAGTTTAAATAATTACTAACTTTAGATTTAAACATCTTAAGGAAGATTTAGAGTTTTTAATCATAATGATTATATAGTTAGCTTTCTAACTAAAATAACTATAATACTATATAGTCACTATACTATAAGGAAGCATGTTAATAATACTCTCTCTAAGACGTTTTTATTTTTGATTTAAGTATTTTGATTTATATCTTTAAAGATATAAAGTATCTCATAACCTTTTAAGAAACTTCTATAAGATATTATATTTAGTATAGTATAAAGCTGATACTTATTAAAAGTTATAAAGATTTCAAGATCTTTATTATAATCAGTAAAAATAAAGAAGTTAAATTATACTTATATAATATTACATTTTATATTACTTTAGTTATAAATCTTATCTCTTTTGAGTAGTTTTAAAAATAAGGCTATTAGTAAGATATTAGATTAAACTACTTATCTTAACTATAGAAGAATAATTATTTTAAAAACTAAAATTATTAATATCTAATATAACTAGGAAGTCTTTAAATACTATATATCTTATAAGATACTAATTATTTTAATAGTATAATTAGTATAATATAAGCTTTCTCTTAAATATTACTATTACTAATAGTATATTATAAATACTATTTTAAGATTCTTTAAAAGTAATAGATAGCTTTAATATTAGTAGTTAGGATATCTTAATCGAAAGCTTCTTAATTACTTTATCTTAGTAATATAAGGTATTTATATTATTAGTAATTATTTAAAATATAATAAGTATTAGCTTATTTAGAAGGTATGTAAGGCTTATAATATTAGGAAGGCAAAATATAAGATCTACTATATAAAATATAAGAGTATCTTATATATTACTTCTAAGAAGTATATTATTTTTAACTTTAACTTTTATTATTAAAACTATAGTAATCATATTTTAATTCTAATGTTTAGAAATAGAATTACTAATTACTCTTAGGATCTTTATCTTATAAATTATATTAAAGCTATTATTATAAGAATATTTAGGAGCTTTAATATAGTTTTTAAGTATTTATAAAATATTAATATCAAGGTTCTTAAGTATAATAATAAGATCTCTAAATATAAAAGTCTGAAATATAATCTAACTTCTTAAGATATATATTTTAAATTATCTATTTTTTATACTCAAGGTTTAAATAGAAATATTAAATATATTAGAATAGTTATTAAGATATATATAAGAATTATAAAATAAAAGAGTAAACTGCCTAATAAGTTCTAGTTTAAACTTTTATGAGTAGTAGTATTTCTTTATAATTAAATACTAATATACCTCTTAGGCTAGTAAACTCTATATAAGAAGCTTTATAAAACTACTTATAAGAATAATACTATAAAGCTAGACTTAGCTTATTTCTATATTTATAACTAGAAATATTTTATTCTTACTATAAATATAAATTTCAATATAACTATTTAATATACTTTAAGAAGTATATATCTATCAGCCTTTTAATGAGCTATATATCAACTGACTAATACTAAGCTTAAAACCTATTTTAAAATAAAGTTATAATAACTAATAATATCTCTTTTAATAAAACTGTTTTTCATAGAAATTTAATTTCTTCATAAGATAACCTTAAATAGTTTAATTTTAATAGAATCTCTTACTAATTATAAGAATGAAGAACTATAGTAAAGCTATTTAAAGTTAGCTTGACTACTTATTTAAGTCTTAGTAAAAAGCCTAATAAAATAGTTTATATTAAAATAAGAAGTAGTTATAATAATCTGAAGTCTTATATCTATATAGTAGTTATTCTTAAGCGTTATAAGATATTATTTAAAATCACGAAATTTATATTAATAATCCCTTTAGAGTTAACTATTATCTTTCTTTATAATTCTATTTATATAGATAAGACTATAAGAAGGTAAAGAATTGAAGTACTTCAAGAGAGAATGAAATATAAGAGATAGATAAAATGTTAGATTAGAATAATTAGGAAAATTGTATTTAAAGTTATCTTTTTAGCTAGTACCCTTTAGTTATTTTAAGATATCTTAAGATATTCCTACTTGTAACTATAGAATAATATAATTAGTTAATTAGAAAGAGTCCTAAGGCTTTAACTTTTTTAAAAACTCTGAAATATAAATATTGTAGTTTCTAATAATAGATTCTAACTATGAGATAAATTATATTTTAAAAAGGATTTAAGATATAGGGAAATAGAGGCTTCTAGTCTAAGAGTCTTATAATAAAAGTTATTACTATTATTTATATCTTACTTAGTAATACCTAGTTCTTACTTAGTAATACCTAGCTTTCACTTAGTAATACCTAGTTATTTATATATTAAAGTTATAATAGTAGTTGTATAGACTTATCTTAAGAGTTAGATTAAATTCTATTCTTGAAATAAGAGTAATAAGGCTTTTATAAAGAGTTTGAAAATTTTAAAATACTACTAAGTTTATACCTATAAGCTTAATAAGTATAAATACCTCTTGAAAATTAAGGTTTAACTAGTTATTTATAGAGATGAATAGCTATGAGTTAATTATGAGACTTATGTAGTTATTCTAACAGGTATATTATTTTAAATCTTTATAAGGATTACTAACTACTTTGATTTCAAGCTATTTTAATATAATATAATTAATACTTTTAAATATATAGTATTTAATAAAGTTATTTATATAGAGACTTTACTAGGCTACGAAATATTAAGTAAGATCCACCGTATCAATAAACTACGATATAACTTTTAAAAATTTCTTCTCTTATAGTAATATCACTTAGAAGTAGGCTTTTAACACTTCAGCTTTACTTTTACTATAAGGAAGCTATATTACTAACTTAAAAAGCATATTATCTTTTTCTTTTATATTAATAATTATATACTTTCTTTTTTCCCAGAAAACATATCTAAAATACTTATATTATTAATAGATATTTAATAGAAATATCATTTCCAGAGAAATAAAGACTTATAGTAATTCTTTAGTATCAAGGTTATTTAAGATTAGGTAGCGTGATAACTATTACTCTTGTAAGTAGTATATATTAATAAATTTCTTAACCGTCTTATAAAATATATATAATAAATTAAATATCTTTAAACCTCTTTTAAAACTAAAGAATTCTTATTATAATATAATTAAACCTCTTTTATAAAGATTAAATATTACTAATAAGACGTCAGCTTTATTAATTATATTTTGATTATAATACGACAACATGTTATTTATATAGTAAGCTATTTATCATATTTTAATTAAAACCCCTTAGATAATTATTATATAGAAGCTAAATAAGTAACATAATATGTTAATAAAATAAAAAACTTCTACCTCAAATTCAGCTATAAAGCTAGTAATCAATTTAATAGCCTTATAGTTAATATAGATACTAAATTTATAAATAATAGTAATAATTAAACGAATTCTTAAATATATATTATACGCCTTTTTAAAAGCCTAAAAATATAATAAACTAATGAATAAAATACTATCACTATTTTAATAATTGAAGTAGAACTTTTAATACTATCTTAAGCAATTTAAAAGGCTATTTTTATTAGCTATCTTATTACGATATTTTAAATAGACTTTACAATAAATATATTTAATAGAAATGAGATGAATAGATTTTGCCTTACTATCTAAATCTAATATAATAGCTATTAAATAATATATCTTATAATTATTAAAATAATATAGCTATATATAAAACTATAGTATATGGATATCTATAACTACTAATTATAATAGAGAATCTAATAAGGGTATTTTGAAATTGAATATATACTTTCAGGAAACCTTATAGCTGATAGCTTTATACAATCTCTCTAAAACTACTAATTAAGAATTTTAATATTTGGATTTATATAGTAAACTAATGAAACTATTTAAACTATAATAAGAAGAGGAAGTTTAAGAGAAACTTCTAATATTTAGAAATTCTAAAAAATCTTTTAACTACTAGTTAGAATTTTAAAGTCCTAAGTTATAATAATAATAGTAATATTAAATAAAAAGCTTAAAAGTATTAGAAGTATCTTCTAATATAAAAGAAGAATTTAAATAGCCTATAAATAGTACTATTCTTCTAATTATAAAAGTAGAAATTTAATAAGAGTAATAAAATAATAGAAAGAACTTTTTGTAAAATATGAATAGAAGGTTTAATTAGTATTATTTCAAAAAGCTAGGCTATAAATAGACATCTTAAAAGTAGAAAGATATATTGAAAATAATATACTCAAGAGGTAGGATTTATACTAATTAAACTTTAGATATTAGTATTATTTCTTTAGTTTTCGCCTTATTTAAATTACTTGAAATAAAGCCTCGTATGGCGCGTATAGCTACGTTTAGTCATATAGAATATATACTAGAATTTACCTCCTAATTATATATAAAAGCTAAAGGAGAAGGTAGTTATCATATTGGCCTTATAAAGCCTTAAAGGTAGGAGAGGGCTTTTGCTATAGGTTATACCTTAAGAGGTTTCTTATAGAATGGTTTCTAGGGATTATATATACATATATAGCTATATAATCAGCTATCCTATTACTACAAAAACCTGTAAATAGTAGTTATACGTAAAGTCTTCTTTCCTCACGCTTCTATATTCATTAAAAAAAACTACTTTTAGCTACTTATAATATAAAAAGACGGCTTACCTAACCTAAAAAGAGTAATACTAACTACTTATTACTACTTATTTTATAATAAATAGTAGTATCATTAATATATCTATCTAGATAATAAGGTTATAGCTTTAACTCGTTTTTAATAAGACTATTATAGCTATTAATAATAAAATACTATAAAGCTATAGCTAAATCATATTGTCTTTACTAAGAATGCTATAAGGTAAAAACTATTCAATTATTAAAAAGAGTAGTACTTACTATATATATTTTATTTATAAAACTCCCTTTTATTAGCTTAGAAATATAGAAGCCTTAGGCTTAATAACTTCTTTCTTTAATTTCTTCTTATTAAGTATATTATGCTTATCTAATTACTAATTAGACCAATTAAATAAACTAGATTAATATATAAACCTTAGCTTAAAGGGAGGATAATAATAATACTATTATTACTTATTAACTATAGTAAGTACTATAGTAGCTAATACTGCAATAATTATTATAGTAATTAATACTAGAATAACTACTATAGTAAGTAATATTATTAATATTACTTATTATATATAAGACTTATAATAGTTATACTTCTATTCAATCTATAGTATCTATATAAATATGGGGTAGTAGAAGTTATATTTCTAAATAAGATAAGAGTAGTATTAGTACTAATAGTACTAGTATCTGCCTTTTATATAAGTAGATTTATGATAATGATAGTAATATTAATGATAATAATTATAGCTTGAGACATACTTTTACTAATAGAATATATAATTCTGAAAATTCTAATAAAGATATCTCTAGTAATTCTAAAAGTAATATTGAGGTAAGTACTAGTAACTATAATATTCCTGATGATTATAGTAATAATAATACTTCTGATGATAATTGTATTAGTGACGATATAGTAAGTATTAATACTAGTAACAATTACTCAGAATGTAATAATTTAGATTAAATAGAACGTAAGACTATAAGGGTATAGCTTCCTTTGTTTAACTAGCGGTAATTATTATAGAATGGTTTCTAGGGATTATATATATATATATATATATATATATCGCTATATAATTAGCTATCTTAATACTATAAAAACCTGTAAATAGTAGTTATATATAGAGCTTTCTTTCCTCACGCTTCTATATTTATTAAATAAAACTACTTTTAGCTACTTATAGTGTTAAAAAACGGCTTGCCTAGCTTAAAAAGAGTAGTACTAACTACCTGTTACTGCTTATTTTGTAGTAAGGTTAGTTTAACTATATGCCTTTATAGAGCCTTAAGAGCTATAGGAAAAAGCCTTTATTATTTTAAGTTATAAAGAAAGGTCTTAGGAAGCTATATAGGCTTTTGAATATATCTACTAAATATATTCTATTTAGTTATACTAAGGGTCTAGCTTAAAAAGACTATATAGAATACTTTATTTTAATTAAATTGAAAGTATATAGTTAACTCCTTAGTAGTAGTCTCTATAAGAAGTTTGGTACATAGTTGAAAGTCTTAATGGGAATCAGAGAATTTTTCAAATATTTATAAGAAGCTAGAAATACGATAAACTCTAATATTTAGAAAAGGGTTATAAAACTTAAGAAGATTATTATATTTATTAAATATATTCCAATAGGTAATTATATTAAAATTAGTTTATCTAGAGGGTAATGTACGTTATGTGTAATCTTGCTATATAGGTACAAACTAGTTTTTTAGTTATTTATTGTTATTATTCCTGTATTATATTGTATGAGGCGCTATATAAAGCTCTAGATCTATAGTATTATAATTACTTACTTATTACTTTATATTTCACTACAGCTAGTATTAAATGCTTAAGACCTATTACTAATAATATATAGAAGGCATACTACTATATAAATAGTAATATATATAATTACTATATACTTTATAATATGGTTTAATATATATCAAGAACTTTTTCTTTTTACTATATATCTTAATACCTATCTATTTTTATAAAAGATAGGAGTTTTAGTAATTTATATCTTTTTATCTTAATAATGATTTAAATACTTATTTATCCATTCTATCTAAATTATCCATCTTTCTATTTATATAGTTATATAATTTAAATTAATAAATCTCTTAAGAGTATAACTTAATATGCCTTTTATAAAACTATTAGTAATATTATTATCTCTATTAATCTATTGTATTCTATAGAATATATAGTATATATATTACTACTTTAATATCATAATATTAATTATAAGGTATTTTTCTTTGGTAGTATTTAGTTTTATAAGGTATTTATAAAGTAAGTATAAGTTAGTATAGATAATAATTAGAATCTAAGGGAGATATTAATATTTAAAGTTTTTTTAAGTAATATAGCTATAGTATAAGGGAAGTTTATATTAATCATTATAATATAAATCCTTAAAATAAGTTTATTCTTAGTAAATTTCCTATTTTTAGTAGATAAATAATATATAAAGTTACTATAGAAGTTAAATTAATTATTCATAATAATCGTGGCTTAAATTTAAATTATTATAAATCCTAGTTAAGATAAAAGGTTTGTATTACTAATAAATAAATTATTAATAAAACTATAAAGATATACTTTAGAGAAGTTAAATAGTATAAAGCTAAAGTTATAATTAAAATATATAATTTACTACTTAAGATATTTATTAAGTATGGTAGTATTGTTATGTAAAAGTTATTATTCCTATATTTTATAGAAGAAGTTAAATAATACTTCAGATTAATATATTTAGGTAAGGTATACCTTATATATATATTATCTAATATATATTCTTTAAGTATTTTAGGTGTTATATATCTATTAATCAGGGGAAATTTTTACTTTCAGTATTTTTAGTATAAGTAGAAAGTATTACTATTAAGTAATAAGATATTTCTATTAAATATTAGTGATGTTGCCTTTAAGAAGACTGTTTTTAAATTTAGCTTTAAATAAAACTTGTTAGAGCTTTTTATCTTTATAATATAAGAAGGTGGTATCTAAAAGACTAAGGGTATTATTAGTTTATATACTTATAGAGCTAAAAGTGTTATTTTTAAGATATAAGATAAAAAGGTATAAGTTATATATTAATACTTCTATTTATAATTATTCTATATAATATTTAGAGTAAGTTACTTATGAGTGGATATTAGTTTTCGCAAAATTATATAGTAGTATAATAGTAATTATAATACAATTTAAGAAGTATTAATCTTTAGGATAAAAAAGTAATTTGATTTTAATATACCTTCTAAGTTTTGTTTCAATTTAAATATAAGCTTATATAATATTATAAAACTATATAATTATATTATTATACTACAGGAAAGCTAGGATCATAATAAAATTTAACTTCTAGTTATTCTATTAAATTATTAGTAATTATATTAGTATTTTAAACTTATTATCATTTCTAAAGCTTCAGATTATAGATCTTGACTTCTTATATATCTTATTAGTATTTTTACTTTTAATTTTATTAATAATATAAGACTTAAAATGTTTATCATCCTTAAAGAAGACAGGATATATTAAATAATTTCTATAGTACTATGAATGATAATACTTTTGACTTTCGTTTGAATTAATTCTCTAAATATTAGTTTAGATATTATAATTATATTGTTTTTATACGAATGAAGTATTCAAACTATATCTAACTACTCTTTAACTATAAGATATATTATAATATAAAATCTATAGTGAAACTTTAGAGAAAGTAAGCTATTTTTATATGTTACCAAATTAAAGATTAATTAGATCTAAAGTATTTAAAGTAGAAGTAGTATATTACTAACTACTTAAAGAGGTAGAAAATTATTATTTTTTATAACAGAAGAATCTTAGAGTATTTAGTAAGTATCCTAAGGTTTTATAGGGATAGCTGTAGATAAAAGAAAAGTATTACTATAAGGATATATATTTCTATATAATATTGGATTTCTTATAGTAATAATATTAGTATTTATAGATTTCTTATAGATATCCTTTAGTATTAGTATTTTAAAATATTACTCAATAGGATTTCTTTGTTACTTTCAAAGTATAGTTTTATAGTAATAAATGAAACTTCTTAAGGATTATAAGGGAGTTTGAGAATATATATCTCGCTATATATAGTAAAGAAGTAATATTAGTTTATTAACTATTTATTCCTTATTATATATAAATAAGAAATTAGAATAGAAAGGTTGTAACTTAAGAAGTATTAAGGCTATTATATATTACTAAAGTAGTATTAATAATATATTTAGTATATTTATAATAGACTTCTTCTATCATATTATATACAGTATACATTTTAGTAATAATATCTAGAGAAAGAGTTGGAACTTCTTTAAGATAGGGATATATTCTAAAAAATAGGTAGAATAAACATAAGGCTATTTAGCTAAATAATATTAATATTTCTTTATATACTACTTAAAAAGACATTTCTTAAGTAGTAATAGGTATTTTATCATAATAAATCTTATATATATAGTAAAGGGATATAGAGTATGATTTAATCTTTTTAATATTATTATATATTTTAAGGGGAATAATATAAATTACCAATCTTATTATTTTTACTTCTAATCTAAAGTCTATAAATTGAAATATCATGCCTATACTAGTAATAATAAAGTTAGGAAGGCTTTAATATATATTAACTTAGTATACTTTAAAGGCTTCTTGTATTATTTTTATAAAGATATTAAGTAAAGATCAAGTTGTATTAAATATTATTATAATATTAATAATGTAGAGTATAAAATAGTTATCAATATAATAAATATTAATACTAATTTTAAAAGTAAAGTTAATATTACTATAGATAGTAAGATAAAAGTATGAAGAAGTTATACTATATATTTAATATTGATAATAGTATTCTTTAAGTATTTTGAAGCTATGGTATTTAACTAAATATTCCGTCTTATTAAAAATATTACAAAAGTATATAATAGTTAGCAGAGCATTACGATAATACAATTACATCTAATATAAATACAAGTACATGTATTTGTAATATATTACATGTAATAGCTAATACATGTATTTGTATTTGTAATATTTAAAATTCTAATATATTACAAATATAAATACGTGTAATGTAATTGTATCATTTGTAGTATAATACACTAAATTAAGGCTCTTAATATTAAGTATATTAATATTATTATAAATATAGTAAATTCTAATAAGTATAGGACTATAATAGTTAAAAGAATAGAAATATATTAGAATAGAGAAATCTAATTTTAAAATATTATTAGAATAAAGTAGCTTTAATATAAGTAATTTAGGAAAAATCATTTGGTATTAACTTCAATATTAAGGTTAATACTATAGAAAAAATACAAGAGATTTACCAACCAAGTAGTTTAATTTAATCTTTTTATATATTATTAAAAATATAATATATTACAAATATTACGAATACAATTACATGTATTTGTAATATAATACAAATACACAAATTTTTAGACTATTAGATTACAAATACAAATATATATATTAAGTAAAAATCCTATTATATTATAAATACATGTAATGTATTTGTATTTGTAATATGTAATATGTAATGTAATATGTATTTGTAATATATTATATATTATTTCGAAATAATCTAATAGTTAGATATTCAAAATAATAGTAGAACCTTGATATTTCTTTCTCTATAAGATATATAGAAATAAATATTCTCTTTTCATAAAAAGTATTCATAGATACTTCTTTTTTAAATAATTAGTATAAGTCTCTTGTTTAAATAAAACTATTTATAAATATTATAGAGTATAATATTGAGATAATTTATATCTATAAAATAGAATAAGAAGGAAGTATTATCTAGTATTATATAGATTATTATAAAATTAAGAAGTATAAATATATTAATTATTCTAAGTATAATAATTAGAGAGGTATTATGAAAGTATATTATTACTAATTCGTCTTTTAGAAATATAAGAATTATAAATGAATTAACTATCTATTTAAATATAATAAACTAGGCGTATTTAGTAGTTAAGACGTTAGTAATATTTAAGTTAGGTAAGATGTTTTGAAGAATAGTATCTAAGTAATAACCTTTGAATACAAATATAGATATAGAGATTATAATACTACTTTCCGTACTAATTTTACTATCAGAAGTACTATTTTCAATAAGAATATAAAATACTACTTAGTTTTAGAAAATTCTTATAATTTTACTTCTATTAGAAGTACTAGGATTTTTATTAAAAAAATATTTAAAGTTGTTTAGGAATATAGTAGTCTTATCTTTAAAGTTATACTATATATAATATTATATAATAGTATTATTAAACTTACTATCTTGGGAGGTGCAAATAGCTTATTCTTTATGATAACTATTAGTAGATATATTACTTCTTAAATTATAACTCTAGCCTTCCTACCCTCCTACTAACTATTATAGCTAGTTTCTAATTAATTTAAGGCTAAACTCCTTATAATTACAGTAACGAGTATACCTACTTTATATTAACCTTCTAAAAATAAATAACTAATAACTCTTTCTATAACAAAATCACGCCTTTACACCCTTAATCCTTATGCCTTCACACTTTCACACCCTTACGCCCTCACGCCTTCACAGCTGTTAATACACAATTCGAACTGATAGCCTTAGTAATAGGGGTTATAGGTGAATATTACTATATTTGTCTTATACCTCTCCTCTTATAGGTAACTATATAGATTTCAAGGGGATTTCGAATGTATTTTAAAGGATATAGAAGAATAAAAAGTTATAAAATACCTAATTCTTAGTATTCTATTTTATCTTATTTTTAAGAAGTTTAAAAGAGTTCTCAACCTTATAATCTTAATAGTTATTTTTAATTATATATATTAAGTCTTAGTCTTAATAAAGTTTTCTCTAATTATTTTTATAAAGTCTTCTATTACTCATAAGTTAAATATTAGAATTAGAAATATAATTATCTATAATAAGTAATTCTATTACTACTTTAACTAGTTCTAAGTTAGTAATAGTATAAGTATTATTATTAGGTAGAACTTATAGTTGAATCTATATATAAAGTAAAGGACTTAGATATTAATCTAAATATAGAGTAAAAGTCACTAAACAAACTTCTCATTTTAAAGAGAGTTTCCAAAGTTATTGTTTAGACTCTTAGTACTTTAATACTTAATGAAGAAGGCTTAGTATAGTATTATAAAGTATATTTAAAGGTTAGTATTAAGTATATTTTAAATAAATAAGATATATTTCTCTTTAAGGATATATTTTATAGACTAATGACTTATTCTATTATATATATAATACTTCTAATTTAAATAACTATATATAAGAGCAGGAGAAAAAGAAGTTCTATTTAAAATAAATAAATATAAAAACTAAAGAGTATTAATATAAATAGGATACTAGTTATTTTGAAATATAATGCCTCAAGGTTATTTTTAAGGGGAACTATATATATAATTAACTTAAAATTAATTATCAACTTATTTCTAATTAGTATCTCTACTATTTTAAAAATATTATAACTTTTAAATATATATAATATTACCTACTATTCAATATCACTAATTATAGAGACTTTAGGAAGTTACTATAAGGCTAAAGAAGGCTAACTAAGATTTAGGTATATTATAATATATATTTATAAATTAGAAGTAAACTACTATATCTATATAGATATTTAATAGGAAGGCTTTCTAGATATATATAAACTTAAATATAAAGGCCTAAAAGACTTCTTTTTTATTCTCTTTAAGGGTTTTAACTATAATACCTCGAAATATAATATTTTACTAATTAGAAAGTATAATTATTGAAATTTATTATTTTTAACATAGTTTTTAAAATAGCAAATCATTTATTCAAACTATAAATCAAGAGTCAAATTACTTCAATATTTAAAGAAATACTTAAATACTTAATACTTTAATATAATTAAAAGAATACTAGCCTAAATATAGTATAAAATACTAAGTTTAAAGTAGTAATTATAAAGGATATAGATCTTCATCTTAAATATATCATATAGGCTTCTATAATACTTTATATTCTTATTATATAGTTTTAAAAAGTCTATAGTATATTTAGCTAAAGTATAGTCAAAAGGAGTAGTAGAAGTATTATATAATGAATATTTAAATTATCTTAAGAATTATAAATTATTATATTTATAATATACCTCTCTTATATAGAGAAGCTTTATACTAAGAAGGCTATATAGTAATAAGGCTGATAAAGAGAATAATAAGGTGTAATATTAATACTAGGGATATAAGGGCTAACTAATTATATTATCATTATTCTTCCTCTACTACTTATAAGAAAGCTAGGGCAAATTCAATTTATTAAACCTTAAGTTTAACCTTATAGAGAAATAATATCATCTCTTATTCTTTTTCTATAAAGTCTTTAAATTACTTTAGGAATTCCTTAAGATTTTACTTGAAGATATTATAATATTTACTAACTTTAGTACTTTTTTAAAATATCTAAGAGATGAAGAAATCCTATTATATAACTTAATATAAAACATAAACAACCATTTTATTATTTATATTAATTTCAATACTATAAAAACAAAAATAACTTTCGATATATTAAGGAATTTAAATATTTAGAAATTGCTAAGTCATAATAGACTAATCTTTAAAATTATCTTTCAATATCTAAGAAAAACCTATAGCTATATAGTTTGAAAGAACTATAAGGTATAATTCAATATACTAAGTCAATTGAAACTATAAGGATATTCTTATTTATAATATTCTTATAGTAAATATCTTAGATCTATCTAAATAATGTTAAATCTCAATATTGGTAGATGTTTATAAATATAGAAACATTACTTAATATTACTATAAGTATTAAAAAGGTATTTAGAATAAGTACTTCCCTCAAGGCTAGGAATTTAGACATTATTATAAATACTGAAATATTATAAGGGGATTATTATATTTACTTATCTATATACAAAGGAGGTTATAAAATAGGTTTCAAAAGGTTATATAAGTCTTAAGGGGTTAAGACTAGAGATATTATGAATCTCTAATATTAAAAACGTCTAGTAAGGCTTAATAAGATTTATTATATTTACTAAATACGTTCTAATAAGTAATAATTAAAAGTACATAATGAAACTCTTTAAAAATACTATAAAGAGTATTTTAATTTAGATAGAATAAGACTTTTAATGTACTATTCCTATTTAAATCTTATAAAAGCCTTTTTAAAATATTATATACTATTTTGAGTCTTCTAGCTGGAATATTAAAATAAGGAGAGTCTGAGGCGTCTAAGTAGTAATCCTTATAATCTTTCGCCTTATATAGACTTTAGACATAGTTTTTTATGATTACTTCTTCTATTATAATAAGTCTTATTAATCTGCAGTATAATAATATGACAGATAGATTAACTACTAATTAGTATTAGTTTATCTAGGGGGTTATTATATACTCTATATAAACTTACTATATAAGTATAAACAAATATTCTAATTATTTATGATTATTATTCCTATATTATATAATATAAGGCGTTATATGAGGCTCTAGGTCTATAGTATATTAATTACTTACTAACTATTATATATTTAGCTATAGCTAGCACTAGATACCTAGTAGTTATTACTAGTAGAACGCGGAAGGTATGCTGCTATATATATTGTAATATATATAATTACTATATTCCTTATAGTATAGTGTAACTAATGATTAAATATAAAGTTAACTTATCAATAATACTATAAAGAGTATCTTATCTGAAATTATAATAAGAATATATAATTAACTTCTTAAAAGTAAAGTCTATAAGAAATTAATATATAATTTAAATTTAACTAGAGTCTTAAAGTGAGGAGAATCTAAGATATCTAAATAGAATAATCTTACGATCTTTTTACCTATAGGCCTTAAGTAAGGATTATAAATACTTCTTCTACTAAATACTTCTCACTAACCTATAATATAATAGTAATAGAGAGGTTAACTAGTAATTAATATTAATATATCTAGAGGGTAATATATACTATATATAATCTTACTATATAAATGTAAAATAGTATTCTAGTTATTTACTATTATTATTATATTATATAGTGCGTGCCATATATATAGAAATAAGGCCTATATAGCCGATATAGCCATATAGCCAATATGGCTATATAATATATATAGGCCATACAGGCCGACTATTTACCCAACGGCGCCATAATATAGCAGCTTTTAATAGATAAACTAATACTAAATGGATAAGCTACTAGAACTATCTATTTTAATAATAAATAAAAATACTATATATATTACTCATACTCGAGATATATAACGATATAAAATAAGGAGTAAGCCTATTCTAATATTATAAACCTTAGTATATGAAAGCTATTAGGAATAGCTAAGTAATATAAAATAGCTATAAAGTCTAAAATCTTAACCTAGACTTTTCTCAAAATAGTAGCTTTGCCCAATATTTTAGATACTTCATATTTATAACTATTACTTAAATATATGTAATCTCTTTAAACTTACATTTACCTAACTAACTATATTTTACTTCAAGTAACACTGATAGTTACCTTATAGTCTGCTTTATTATTCTAATAAAGATTTCCTAAATAGAATACTTTTATATAAGAGCCTTTCTTATAAATAGTAATTAGAATAAAATAAATTTAGTAAAATAGGAAGCTAGGGAGTTTAATCTGGTTCTATGATTAGTAATATGTATTCTAAGTAATTTTTGTTCAAAAATACTATTACTTCTAATCAATCGCTTTGTTCTATCTTAGTTAATTAAATACCTTATTCTATACATATTCTATGATATATATATATATATATATAGATTAACTCTTCGGATTACTAAGTATATAAAAACAACTCTTTATTCTTTAAAATAAGTTTAAGAATTCTTCTTATAACTAGTATATTTACAGAAATAGGTATATTTCAAGGGAAAGGAAACCTAGAAAGTTATCTTATAAGAACAATCCAAAAAGTAACTAATTCCTTTAAAATGGGTTTCGTTATATAAGAAAAGTAAGATAGATTCTTTATTCATTACAAATAAAGCTTTATATACATAGTAACTAATAATTACTTCATCTTTCTAGGTAAATATGTATTATAACAAGAGCTATATAAGCTTTCCAAATAACAATAGTAATTATAGTATATTTTAACTCAGAATATTCTAGCTAGATATTGATGAAATACTTTCTTTAATGTATATTTCAATCTTAAAAGAACTTTCATATAATACTAACTTCTAGAAAGCTTCTAATAATCTACAAATTATAGGAAAATAATTTATATACTTTAGGTTCTATATAATATGCTACTCTTATAGTATAAAGAATTCTTATTAATACTTATTTATCTAAAGTTATATCTTATATATGAAAACTCGTATTTCTTCTAGATATCAGATAGATAAATACTTATTGTATATTGTATTAATAGTATCTTTGTTTTTTACTACTATTAAGTAGTAATATATACTACTTCGTTTATCTTATAACTAAGCAGTAATTATAAAATAAAAACTAGAAACTAATAGAGTAATTCTTTGAAATATAAGTTATTTAAAATTAATATATAAAACTAATTAACTATAATTTCTAAATTTCAAAAGTTCTAGGAAAGGATTAGATTAGTATTTTATATGTTAATTATAATCTACTTTAAGATTTCTTCTAAAATATATTTAACTCTTATATTATCTTATGAATTGCTCTTATTAAAGCTTCTTGGTAATTAACTAGAAAATGTATTTCTTATATGCTATTTACTCCCCTATAATTTACTATAATAGCTCACAGAATAAAGGAAGATTACTAGTTATAAAAGATATAATGTTTATTAATAATGATAAACTATAAAGACTTTTATAAGAATATATAATTTTCTTTTTAAAAGACTTAATTTGATAAGAACCTATTTGTTAAATTATTATAAATATATATATGATTCAAATAGAATTTTAATGTTTTAAAATATTATAAAATAGATTATAATATTGTAATGAAATATATATAGCTAAATAGGCTACAAAACTAGGCTACAGGCTACACTTCAAGGCGATATTTGAAAGGTTTAAATACCCTATATATTCTATATTTCAATAGTAATAAAATAAGCTATCTTATTCCTTCATATACCTTCTATATATTATCTAGAGGCCCCTTTAGGTAGCTTCTTCAATTTCTTATAGTTATAAGCCTAGTATTTAGTATTTTCAAATGTCTAAACTCTTCTTTTACTATTTAAATAGTCTATAATAATTTCAACAATCTTTTTTTACTAAAGTTTAAATACCTATATATATAAGAACTTTCTTTTTGACTTCTTTTAAGTATATATATATATAGTGCTATTTATCTTAAGGCGCCTCAATATATCTTTTTTAGTGTTAATAATGTTGACTTTTCAACTTCTTAAGGATGCCTTTAAGGCGTCTTTATTTTTGCTATACTATTAGGCTGGCTAATTCCCCTTTTTTAACTTTATTTTACTCTTACGTTTTTGCCCTATTTATAGTTAGATTGGCTATTTTTAAACTAGTATTTTTTAGTTATAAGAGACTTAGCTTATAATAGTTGGAAGTTTTATATTTATCTAAATATTTCTTTTTAGACGTATTATATGTCGTTTAGTATGTCTGAGGGGTTAGAGAAGGCTAGAGAGCTTATATAGTATCCTAAGTTAATTAGATTATAGAGTAAAGTCAATATGTTAGATAATATTATTTAGATTATATGCCTTAGTGGTAAAGATCTATTAAAAAAGGAAGTTATTCCTAATTGTCTAGGAAGACTTAAAAGTCTGTATCTTTATAATAGTTTTAATAATAAGTAATATATTTTAATAATTAATAACTCTTTGAAGTATTCCTTTTAGACAATTATAAGAATAGGTTCTATATATAAAACATAAATTGCCTAATAGTTAGGTTTTAATTATTAGGCTTTAGCTCTTTCTAAGATTAAATATCTAGAGTGGCGCCTTTAAATTACTTATAAGATAGGATATAAAAGGCATAAGAATTATAGCAGGTAGGAGATATTTTAAAAAAGAAGAAAAATCTTATAATCTTATTTAATTTAGTAGTTATATTTTATATAGTATATTCTTAAGCCTATTAGATAATAATCTTAAGTAGCTATATATCCCTAAAGTAAAAATAACAAGATAGGAATATCTTATGGAATATTAGAAATACCTTTAGGGTTATATTTAGGATTCCCCTACTTTTTAGAGTTTAAAAGAAGTAGGGAAGGCTATTTTTAAATAGTAGAAGATATTTAGAATTATTATTTTTACTATTTATTTAAAGGCTAGAAAGTCTTATTATTTTCGCTTTATAGCTTGAGAGCCCTATTACTTTTACTTAAGAATATTTATTTATTAATTTCAATATTCTTTATGTTTAGAAAATTACTAGGAATAGCTTCCTCTAGCTATTAACTATATCTAATACCTAGGGAGCTATATTATAAAATATATATAGTTATATATAGAGTTTTATATGTTTAGCTTTCCTACCTAGTGGATAGCTTTATATAATACCTAGTAAATAATCTCTATAATAAGAAAATACCTAGTTATATATTATAGCCTATATACATCTCTATGGGTAAATATAGTTAAAAGGAACTAGTAGTATAGCTACTAGTTTAGATCTAGCTTTAACCTAGAAGTTAGTATAAACCTTATAATAGTTAGAAGGTTGTAGCTTGATATACTAGTAGTAGCTTTGAAGTATTGAACTTATTGTAGTAGTACTCATAATGTTGACTTATACTAACTGAATACTAATAATACTACTAGTATACCTTAATAATACTAGCTATAGGTATAAAAGAAAGCGATGGACTAAGACTAACTGACTGTCTTTTGAAGTATAAGTTAATAGCTATTTGTAATAGTATCTTTATTTATAATAATACTATTAGTAATAATAATAATAAGAACTATTTATTATTATACTTAACTCCTACAATTTTGATCTCAATGTTAACCTTATAAAAGTTATTAATAACTATAAGAACTACAACTATTTTTATAAGAGTCTAAAGGGGTTAGTTTTATATAAGGGCGATTTTACTCTCTTCTCTAACCCTCTTAAGGTAGTTATAGTAATATTTAGCTTTAATATATTATTAGAAGATAAAGCTATCAGTAGAGCTTAAAAAAAAATTAAAGTAATAAAGAAGAATCTGGCGTCTAAAAGTAGGATGTTTAAAGATAATTCTAAATATTTTAAATATATCTTAGAGGTAGCCTATTGGGTATTTAAAAAGGTATATATATTAAAGTCTATTATAGAGATTATTATTAGTTAATAATAGGGAAGGTATAACGTAAGGTTAAATATATTATATTATGTGCTATTAGTATAACCTTATTGCGTAATATTTAAAAACCTGAAGTAACTATAGCTATAGCTATTAGTATAAGGTAGGTTGGGGTATGGGTTCTAGCCGGGAGCTAAATATTCTCTATATAAAGTTAAAGACTTATATATAATTATATAGGCTATGAAATTAGGCTATAGGTTATACTTCAAAGTAAAGTTTTAAGAATCTAGATATTTTATATATTCTGTATTTTAGTAGTAATAATATAAGCTATTTTTCTTCTCTATATATCTTCTATAAGGTGCCTGGAGGCCTTTTTAAGTAGCCTCTTCGATTTCTTACAAATATTTAAATAACTCTCAAAAGATATTACTTTAAGGTTAGATAATATATAGAGAATCTATTTTTATAGTCTTAAGTAATTATTTTTATAATTGATATTAATAAATAAATCTCTATATATTTTAATTCTATAAATATCTAGAATATATAATTCCACTAAGAATATATAATCAATGTACTTAACATTATTGATATATCAATTGATAATACGAAGGGTTAATAGATTGCTATGTACTATAACTATTAGTAGATATATTATATTCTAAAGTATAGTTTTGATCTTTTTACTACTTATTAATTATTTTAATTAGCCTTGAGTCAATTTAAAGCTAAACTCTTTATAGTTTTACTTAATCTACCTATTCTATATTAACCTTTTTATTACTAAATAACTAATTACTCCTTTTATTACAATTTTATACTTTTATACTCTTATTATCTTTTAGCTATATGAAACTTGAATATCCTAAATAGTTTAATTGCTACTAACTATAAATATTTCATTTAAACATTTATTATAGCCTTAATATCTATAGTCTTAATATCCACTCAATTAAACTTTATCTGTTCTTAAGATAAGATTTTATACTACTTATAGAAAGATTCTTTATTATTAATATAAGTTAACTTATAATCTCTATATTAATATAATAAGACTTAGCTTAACTTTATCAACAAATAATCTCAATATGTTAAATGTAGTTAGTATATAATTAATACTTATATAGATATAGATATTTCTAGTAAAATAAGATAGCTGTTAAAACTCCTATAATTATATAACTATGATATTCTGAAGTATCTAGTAACTAGCCTTATAGTAATATATTGATACTAAAATAATATCTAATTAATACTTTGGTTTTAATATTACTAGTTCAATATAACAACTTATAGGATAATTAGACGGTTTTCTCTTCGATAGCTAAATACTACCTATTACTTATGAGATTTAGAATAGTCTTATAAAAGTCTAATTTAATATACTAAGATCTTTAGTTATAAGAATTATAGTTAGATATTTCTATACCTATCTCATAGTTCTTCTTTCATAAGTAGCTATATAGATTTTGAAGAAGTTTCAGTTTGACTATAAAAGTAACAGAAGAGTAATAGATTGTAGAATACCTAGTTTCTTATATTTTAAAATAGCTGTTTTACTTCACTTTGTTTTATTTTATTTCTGAGAGGTTTAAAAGCATTCTTAAATTTATTACTACAGTAGTAGTTGTTTAGTTATATATAGTAAGCTTTAGTTTTAATAAAACTTCCCCTAACTTTTTTAATAAAGTCCTTTACTACTATAGAGTTACATTTTAGACCTAGGGGTATAAATATTTATAGTAATAGGTAATTTCATTTTTGTTTTAACTAGTTATAAGTTAGTATTATTATAAATACTATTATGAGGTAAAAGATATAGTTAGATCTATATTTAAGGCGGAGAGTTTAGATGTTAGTCTAGGTTTAGAGTAAAAGTAGCTAAATAAATAAGTAATTTTACAATTAATACACTAATACAAATATTCTTCAAATATAAATTTAACTATTTCTACACTTTCTTTAATATTTAAAACATATGAATCTATAACAGTAAAATATAATAAGTCTACCTATTAGAATAATTATACAAGCGTTTACTTATTTATTGTATTCAATATTTGATAAATATCCCTTACTGAATCTAATAATAATTCTTTTTATTAATCTGTACTTTTCTTTACTTGTATATATACGACCTAGTTATCTTACTATCTACATTTCCAGTCATACTGACAAATAAATTACCAAAGAAAAAACATAGTCCAATACTATTAAGATTAAGAAAGCTAAGATTACGCTATAAGATATATACTATGAAAAACTATAGATTCCACCCAAAAGTATAATAAATATAAGAGATTTTAAAATACCCAAAGATACTATACTAGTTTTTTTTCTTTCTACCAAAAATAGTTTTACTTAGAGATATAATATCTTTATTGAAATTAGTAATACTTTATATAATATTCCGAATAATAAAACTATTAAAATCTAAATATAACTTATAAGTAAAAGCATTAGTTATAATTAAATAAATCTTAGTTCTAGAAATACTCATAATAAGTATTAATCTAGAGTAAATCCTATCTTAGCTTATAAATATAGGAATAAGAACTCGCTTTAAGATAACTATTTTACTAGCTATTTCCTAAGAAAATAGACTTTATACTACTAGATTTACTAATAAATACTAATTATAACATAACTTTAACTTACTTAAATTCCTATACAATACTTAGTTTAAATCACAAATAGTATGACTTCAATAGAAATACTAAAGTAATAAGATTACTATTCTAAATAAACTTAAAGTATTAAGACTTTAGTATTACTAGCCAATTAGATCACAGTATATAAAAGACTTTACCTATGATAGACTATTGATATTTACCTAATTAAGCTAATTTCATATAATAGTAATCGTCTTATGAACCTTCAGTAAATATACTATAAATATAATTCTGATATATAATACGTATAAAAGCTATCTAACCCTAATTCACCAATTTACTTCTTCTGAAGTCTATACTTTCTATATTATTATTAGAATATAAGATAACTAACTAAATACTTTTAATATACTAGATTAGTATTGATAATATTTACTAGAAAAATAATAATTGTTGTCTGTTTCCCCTAATTAAGACTTTCCCCAAATCTTCTTAGAGGTTAAATTATTATTATTTACTTCTATATTTTATTCTTTTTTGTAAACTAGAATATTAATTAATCATATCTCCAAAATATATTACTAATTAAACTTTCTAAGAAACTAGTATTGCCTGCTGATTTTCAATATAAGGGAGCTACCCTCACTATTATTACATATAAACGTTTTATATTATTCTTATGATTTATATTTAGGAGAACTACCCTAACTATTATTACCTATAGGAGATTCATTCTACTCTTCTAACTATAGTATAAAAAAGCTATTTTAACTACTATTACTAATATTCAGTTGATTTAATACTACTTAATATAAGATAATACAATTTCTAAGAAAACCACTATTACAATTATTCTCCTAAAGAGTACTATAAGTAGTAAATATATATGTATATATATATAAAGTAATTATAAACAAAAGGTTGTATAATAGTAATACTAGTCATCTAAGGGAAACAAAATGAAACTAAAATAACTATAGAAAGTACTATAAAAATGCTACTAACTTATTATACCCTTATAAATTACTTTAGCTTAAATTAATATCCTAAATAAATATTATCTATAATCAATATAGAAAAAAAAACTTCTTTTTATTTATACTTAAAGTAACATTTAAGAAATAACTAATATTTCCTTTATTTTATTTATCTTATATTAAAGGGGTATATATATATCATAGAGATGTCTAACTACCTTTATATATTAATTAGTATTCATTGAGATAAAAGGGTATCTAAATAGATATATTATAATAGCTTTATACTTATAAACTACTATTCTAAGTTATATAGCTTACCTATATCATATACTTCTTATATAAGATATACTTATAAACTTATACATTAGATAACACTACTCTATAAATAGCTTTTAATACGAACAAGCTTTTACTTACCTATCTCTATAAACCTAACAGTATAGTTTATAATGTATATTACTTTTATTATAGATATTTCACAAAGTAATTATATTTATATATCTTATAAACTATCGATTTATAGTTTATCTATTCTTTCTATATTTAACTAAAGGTCTTATTTTATAGTATATTTTATAATGAAAGAATGGTTAGATAGAAAACTATTATTAGACTTTAATAAACCGATAATGAATAACTAGTACAAGGTTAAAGGGAATTAGTAACTCTTAATCATTGAAGAATCAGTTATTCAGGGTAGTATTCAAAACTAGTACTAAGATGAATATAAATAGTAATCATAATACGAAATTCGGATTTTTTAAGAAATAGGGAACTTCGTAGTATTTGTTGAACTAGTAATAGGTAGTTAATAAAAAGTAAAGGGGAATTAACAACTCTTAATTATCAAAGAATAGGTCATTCAGAGTAGTATCTGAAAATAGTACTAATATTAATATAAATAGTAACAATAATAGGAAGTTCAAATTCTATAAGAAGTAGGGAACTTCATAGTATTAATATCTAAATAGAGTTTATTTTCAAAAAAGTTAACTTTTTATTATATAGAGCTTTTAGCTCTATTATACTTAGGCTACTAAGTAGTCTATTTACTAAATATTCTAATGTTATAATTTGATCAATTTAGAGTATAAATAATTAAATTAGTATAACCTTAACTCCAATAATTGATTTTCTATAATAAATAGAAAAATTAGAGTTATAAGAGTAAAAGAGAATACTCAAGCCTTTAAATATTTAAAATAGGTTATTAGGATAAATATAAATAATAGCTAAATAGTTAGAACTCTAACATCCCCCCTTAAAATTTATAAAATAAATAAATCTTTTATAGTTTAAAAAGTAGTAAAACTTCTAAGAACTATATAGGAAAGATAGAGAAAACTCTTTAAAAATTAAAATCTGAAAAACCTAAAACTTAGAAAAAGTTCAAAGGAAAAGACTTCAAAATAAAGTAAAAATAATTAGGAAAAATCAGAAAAACTTAAAACTAGTAAAGAGTTGAAGGAAAAGATTAATTTTTAGTAAATAGACTATTCAGATTATTTCCTTTATAAGAGGGCTGAATGTTAAAACTATTCTATAAAGTCCTTTTCATAATATTATTAAATTTAACTTAGTCTAAAGGTTTTCTTAGAACATTAGCTAGATTACTATTTGTATTAATATAATAGAAATTAATCTAATTATTTTAAATAAGATTTCTAATATAATAATAATAAATATTAATATATTTAGCTTTTTTATAGAACTTAATATTTTTAGTAAGTTCTTTATTGTATATAATTAGAGGGCAAAATCTGATGTATATTATATATAACTAAATATAGTTATATATATTATATAAAGTTTTATTTCGAGTAGTTTAAATAGAGTAAAGCTAATAGAATTAGTACTACTACTTAAGGTTTAATTAATATGAATTCTATTTCTTAAATATATTATTCCTAATATACCCTCTTAACCTTAACAGCTCGACTTATAAGCTAGCTTTTTTAAATAATACTAATTAAACTTTCTATTTATATTTTATAAGAAGTTCTTTCTATTATTCTTCTATTCTTATTAAACTTCTATTTCTATAGTAGGAAGAAGAATACTATTTATAAGCTATTTAGATACTTCTTATTAGCTAGAAAGTACTTCTAATACCCTTAAGTTTTTTATTTAATCTTATTATTATTATAATTTAAGATCTATAGATTCTGACTAATTATTAAAAGTTTTATTAAAACTTCTAAATATTAAAAGTTCTTTTTAAAGTTCTTCTTCTTATTATAATTCTAAATAATTTAATTAGTTTATTATATTAATCTATATAATAAAAGTGTCAAACTAGTAGTTCTAGAAAAGCTTTATAAAATTATTAGTTATAAGGTCTTTTAAAAATATATATTTAATCTTAAAATATTTCTATATAGCTTTTTATTATAACTAGTAGTTATAGATATCTATACATTATAATTTTGTATATAATTATATTATTTTAGTAATTATAAAATATATAGTTTACTAGTTATTATATTAGATTTAGATAGTAGGGTAAGGTTAATATATTTTATTTCTATTAAATATATTAATAATAAGATCTATTTAAAATATAATAATAGAATAATTAGTAAAAATAGTGTCTTAAGTAGTTTAGAATAATACTAGAAATTCTATTTTAATTATTAAAGTAGTAATAGTATCTTATTTATTAGCTTATTATACTATTAGGCTTTTAAAGAGATATATAGTATATACTGTTAAACTAGTAAGAGGTGACTAGTAAAAGGTAAAGGGGAATTAATAACTTTCAATTATTAAAAAATAGGTTATTTAGAGTATTATCTGAAAATAGTACTAATATTGATATAAATAGTAATAATAATAGGAAGTTCGGATTCTATAAGAAGTAGGGAACTTCGCAGTATAGATATCTAAATAGAGTTTATTTTCAGAAAGATTAACCTTATATTATATAGAACTTTCGGCTTTATTATGCTTAGGCCACTAAGTAGTCTATTTACTAAATATTCTAATATTATAGTTTGATTAATTTAGAATATAAATAAATAAGATACTATAACCTTAACTCTAATAATTAATTTTCTATAGTAAATAGAAAATATAAAGTTATGAGAGTAACAGATAATACTCAAGCCTTTAAATATTTAAAACGGGTTATTAGGATAAATAACTAGTAAAAAGTAAAGGGGAATTAACAACTCTCAATTATCAAAGAATAGGTTATTCAGAATAGTATCTGAAAATAGTACTAATATTAATATAAATAGTAATAATAATAGGAAGTTCAGTAAAAAGTAAAGGGGAATTAACAACTCTCAATTATCAAAGAATAGGTTATTCAGAATAGTATCTGAAAATAGTACTAATATTAATATAAATAGTAATAATAATAGGAAGTTCAGATTTTAGAGGAAATAGGGAACTTTATAGTATTAATATTTAAATAGAATTTATTTTTAGAAAGATTAATCTTATATTATATAGAACTTTTAGCTTTATTATATTTAGGCTACTAAGTAGTCTATTTATTAAACATTCTAATATTATAATTTAATTAATTTAGAATATAAATAAATAAGGTATTATAGCCTTAACTCTAATAATTGATTTTCTATAATAAATAGAAAATATTAAATTATAAGGATAATAGAGAATATTCAAGCCTTTTAATATTTAAAATAAGTTATTAGGATAAATATGAATCATAATTAAATAGCTAGAATTCTAATATCCCCCCTTAAGATATATAAGATAAATAAATCTTTTATAGTTTAAAAAGTAGTAAAAACTCTAAAAACTATATAAGAAAAATAGAGACAAATCTTTAAAAGATTAAAATCTAAAAAACCTAAAATCTAGAGAATGTTTAAAAGAAAAAGCTTTGAAATAAAATAAGAAAATTAAAATTTTTTAGAAAAACCTAAAACTAGTAAAAAGTTGAAGGAAACAATTAAGTTTTAGAAAATAGATTATTAAAACTATTTCCTTTATAAAAAGGCTAAATATTAAAATTATTCTATAAAATCCTCTTAATAATATTATTAAATTTAACTCAGCCTAAAAGTTTCGTTAAAAAATTAGCTATATTATTATTTATATTAATATAATAGAGATTAATCTAATTATCTTAAATAAGATCTCCAATATAGTAATAATAAATATTAATATACTTAGTTTTTTTATAGAATTTAGTATTTTTAGTAAGCTTTTTAACTAATTGATTATCTATAAAAATAATCAGCTTATTAATAGCTCTAAATCCTAAAGCTTTATTAATAAAACTATAGTTATTATATAAGTAAATAGTTTTTTAGTAGTATTTACTAGAGCTATATATTTAACTTTACAAATAGATAAAACTACTATTTTTTACTTAGCTAAGCTATAACTTAGAATATTATAAAAATCTAGGTAAAATATATATACCGAAGTAGATTTTCTATTATTAATATCTCTAGCTGAATTTAAATCTATAAATCTAAATAAATTAAAAAGATTAATATTATTATAGTTATAAATTAATCTATAATTAGGGTTCTTTTTCAAGTAACCCTATATCCTATTAAAGGTAATAAAATATTCTTTAGAAGGATTCGAAGAAAATCAAGAATAAGTAGTAACAACTAGAGTAATATCTAGCTTAGTTTTTAAGGCTAAATATAATAAAGCTCCTACTTCTTTTTAATATTCTAATATCTCTTCTTTAGTAGTATTATTCTTATTAATAAAGAATTTAGCTTTATTATTTATTAGAGTATTAAAATTATAGATATCCTTTTTATTAGATTTAGTAAGAATTCTATTAATATATTTAAACTGATTTATTTCTATACTTTTATTCTTCTAATTAATGATTAAATTATTACCTAAAAAAGTATTAGGCTTTTTTAAATCTTAAATTTTAATGGTTTTTCAAGACTCTAATAAATATATTCTAAAGTAGTAGAATTATTAGCTCCTAATAGTATATTATTAATATAATATGTTAAAATAGCTCAATATTTACTTTTATTAAGAGTAATATTAAGTATAAATATTCCTTTATTATAAAGAGATACTTTAAAACCAATCTTATATAAGATAGATTTAAGGTGTAAATACTAAAGCTTGGGGCTCTATTTTAACTTATATAAAGCTTTATTTAATAAATAAATAAGAGGCTGATTCTTATAGTTAGTACTATAAATTAAACTTTTAGAATCTTTTTTATAAATATAACTAGTAGGTAACTTGATATATATCTTTTTATCTACTTTTAAATAAATAAATACAGTAGTAACATCATATTGAATTAAAATCCAGCTATAATAAATAGATATAATTAATATATAT
>QAPF01000283.1:0-60270 GCA_004367935.1 Colletotrichum sidae | reverse complement strand
TTTTATATTTTAAAAAGGGAATTATCTTTATCTTTTAATTTAGAAAAAGATTCTAATAATTATAAGTCTAATTAGTCTAATAATAATCTTCTTTTAAATCTAAATAAATCTATTTCTAATATAAATTAAAATAATAATAATCCTAATAATAGTTTTCTAATAAACCTTATTACTAAGGTTTAAGAAATAACTAGAATAATTCTAAAAGAAAATTCAAATATTAAAATAACTAAGAATAATAAAATACTAGAATTAAATATAGAAGATAATAATAATATTTAGGGAAAATCTGACTTATATATTAATTTACCTACTATTTTAGACAAAACTAAAGAAGACTAAAAAGCCTATAAAGAGAATACCTTTTTTACTATTTTAAACTATTCTAATTTAAATAGTTATATAAAACTATATAATAATACTAATAAAGATAATTAAGCTTTATATATTTTATCAATTATTAAGATAGAAGAACCTACTTCTTTTATTCAAGTATTTAAATCCCCTAAATATAGAAACTAGATTCTACTAATTATAAAACAAGTAGAATAAATAAGATTCATAAATAGTTAGAAAGTAATACCTCTATCTACTATTAATATTAAAAATATTAATATTCTAGGTAGTAGATAGGTTTATAAATTAAAGATATATAATATAACTAAAAAACTATATATAAGGCTAGATAAATAGCTAAAGGCTATAATTAATATTTAGATATAAATTATTTAGAAACCTTTAGTATTATTTATAAGTCTAAAGGTCAGAGATATATAATAATTTTTTCTATTCATTTAGGATAAATTTAAATACAATATAATATTACTATAATATTTATTCATACTAATATCAATAAACGTATATATATTTATTTACCAACTAGATTTTATTTTAATATAAAAAAGAATTCTTTAGAATTTAATCCGAATGTAAATATAAATAGTTATAAGAATAATAAATATTATACTTTTATTTATTTATCAAATAAAGCTTCATATAGTCTAAAATAAAACCCTCAGCTTTAGTATAATTATCTGAAAGATATGTTTTATTTAATAAGATACATTATTTCTCTTGATAATAAAGTGGTTTTATTTTAAATAAAAAACTATATATAGCTATTTAAGCTTACTATATAGATAATATATTACTAACTACTAATAATTAGAAAATAGCTAATTGTATATATAATTCTTCAAAACAGAAAATGAAGATTCAAAACCTAGGAAAACCTTCTACCTTTCTTAATTAAAATATATTTATAAATTAAAAAGAAAAAATAATTACTATTAATTAGAATTTCCGCTTGATGTAGTAGTTTAACGTCTAGCTAGCTTTTACCGTTTTACGGTAAGAGTAGTAGGTTTGAATCCTATAGTAGGTAAGTATAACTAGTAATTATAAACCTTCTAGTTATATAAACTAAATATAATAACTACTACTAGCTATTAGCTTTTACTAATAGTTATTAATAACTAGTAACTATTAATAATTAGTAATAAGTAATACTAGCTAGTAGTAGGTATTATATAATAACTTATTATAATTCTTTAAAGAAGTAATTATAATAGATATAGGCTTATATCTTCTTTTTATAATATATTTTCTATATTTATTAGTAATTATATTAACTAACCATATTACTACTACTTAAGCTTTCTTCTATTTAAATAGTTCTTTAGAACTAGTATTATCTATAGAATATATAAAGTAAGAGTTAACTATAGAGTATAACTACCTTTAAAGGGACCCCGAGAGGTATATGACTTTAAATAGATCAGAGACTTTTAATATAACTATATACTATTAATTAGAATAAATATACTAACAAAATTAGTAAAAGATATAAAAAAGAAACTATTTGTAAATTGAAAACTCCTATAGATAATAATCTCAAATTACTTTAAAATAAACAAAAAGCTTTAAAAGAAGATATTTCAGAATTTTAATAAGAAATAGAAGTTTAATTATATTTAGCTTTAAAAATAAGGCCTCATATTACTTTTATAGTAGTAACTTATTCTTAATTTACTTATAATTTAAATAAGAATTAGTTTTTAACTTTTAATTATATATAGAGTTATTTGAATAATAATAAAGAATGTAGATTTATTTCTATTAGAACAGATAGATATATAGGCAAATCGACAGTTAACGTATTACTATAGATAACCGTAAAATCAGGAGAAATATAATATAATAAAAGTAGTTTTCTCAATATGAGGACTTATTTAAAATATTCGTAATAATAATAATTAAATAGAAGGAGAAATAGTAATTTAATTGATAGTATATTTTACTATTTCTAACTATTATCAATAGAGATATTAAGGTTATTATATAGGAGGTTTATTTTAGAGTTCTAGCTATACTACTAGAGTTCTAGCTATAATTATAGTATATAGGCTACTATAGCTATAGCGCATGAGGTATTATAACTATAGTATATATACCCTAGTATAACGTATAGGCTATTATAACTATAGTATATAATATGCTATAATTAGAGCATATAGGGCGTTATAACTATAGTATATATACCTTAATATAATATATAAGCTACTATAGCTATAATATATAATGCGTTATAACTATAGCGTATAAGCTAAAGTATAATATATATTATAGTGCAGCTACAGCATATTAGCTACTATAACTATAGTATATGAAGTGTTATACTATAGTATATATAGTTTGAGCTACTTCTAATATCCTGTAAAAAAGCAAACCTCTATGCTTTTACTTTATTTACTTAAGAACTACTAGGGGTAAAAAGGTAAAATGAGTATATATTTATAGAGTGATTTTTATACGATTTATGTATATAGAAATATCATACAACTTCTTGTTACTTCTATTAGAATAATAGAAATAGAAGTTCTTTATATATTAGAATAAATCTAACAATTTATAACTATAAAGATATATCTTCTATTCAGAATATTATACAATGTATTAGTTCAGATTAAGTAAGAGATTTAAACAATAGAAAAAATCTACTTCTTTTTATATTTTCTATTTAAGAAGAAATAGTAATATTATAAGTTATACTACTATAAAATAAAGAATAGTAGTTTTATCTATTTATAAAGCTAAATATATAGTTCTATTAGATATTTATAAAGAAGTAACTTATTTATATTATAATTATAACTATATAAATTTAAAACTAGGATTATCTAAAGTTTATAAGTTATACTACTATAAAATAAAGAATAGTAGTTTTATCTATTTATAAAGCTAAATATATAGTTCTATTAGATATTTATAAAGAAGTAACTTATTTATATTATAATTATAATTATATGAATTTAAAACTAGAATTATGTAAAGTTGAAAACTCTAAGATTTTTATAGATAATTTAGTAATAAAAGAGTTAGCTGAAAATCCTGAATTTTATAAAAAAGCAAAATATATAGATATAAGATATTACTTTATAAGAGATTTTATTAGAAATAAAAATATCTTCATATATTATATAGATATAGAAGATAATATAGCCAGGAACTTCTATTTCTATTATTCTAATAGAAGTAATAAAAGGTTGTACGATATTTCTATATGAATAAATTGTATAACAGTCGTTCTATAAATGCATACTTATTTTACCTTTTTACTCCTAGTAGTTCTTAAGTAATTAAGGTAAAAGCATAGAAGTTCACTCTTTTACAGGGTACCAGAAGTAGTTCAAGCTATATACACTATAGTTATAGCGCTTTATACGCTATAGCTATAGTGGCTAATACGCTATAGCTACGCTATAGTATGCGTTATACTTTAACCTATACGCTGTAGTTATAATATATTATATACTATAACTATAGTAGCTTATATACTATATTAGAGTATATATACTATAGTTATAACGCCTTATATACTATAGCTATAGCTAAAACTCTAGTAGTATAGCTAGAACTCTACTAGTATAACTAGAACTCTAAAATAAACCCTCTATATAAAAACCTTAATATTTCTATAAATAATAGTTAGAAATAGTTAATTTTACTATTAATCTAATTATCATCTCTCCTTCTATTTAACTATTATTTTTTTAAATATTTTGAATAAGTTCTCATGTTGAGAAAACTACTTTTACTATATTATATTTCTCCTGATTTCACGGTTATCTATAGTAATAACTTAACTGTTAATTTACCTACCTATCTATCTATTCTAACAGATTCTAGTAAAGTGTTGAATTGTTATTTAGAATTTGTAAGCTTAGAACTCTAATAATTAGACTTAGTTACTTTTACGTTATACCTAGAATAATATCTAAGCTCTTTATCCTATATATAGATTTAACTATCGATTTTACTTAATAATAGTATTTATACTAATACTAGGTTATAACTAGTTAAAATAGTAATGAAATTACTTATTATTATGGATAATTATACCCCTAGTTCTAATACTTAACCTTATAATAATAGAAGACTTCATAGTTATAATTTATATAGAACAGGCTTTATTTAAACTAAAACTTAGTATATATAGCTAAAAGTAACTACTATGTTTATAAGGTTAAGAACTTTAATGAATTTATTAAAGATAGAATAAAATAGAATACTAAAAGCTAGGTATTTTATAATCTATTATTTTTCTATATCTTTTATAATAGAATTAAAACTTCCTCAGAATCTATATAGCTATTGATAAAAAGAGTATCATAGAATAAATATAGAGATATATAGTTATAATTATTATAACTAAAGCTATTACTTTATTAGAATAAGTTTTAATAAAGTTATCCTAGATACTATAATTAATAAATAGCTTATAGATATTTAAAAAATATTATATAGTTAACTTATAGCTTATTATACTAAGCTTATAATATCAGGGACTAAGTATTAATTAAATAATACTTTAATATTTAGTTACTTTTACTCTTTACTTAGAATAGTATCTAAGCCTTTTACCCTATATATAGATTAAACTTTACATTTTACCTAATAATAATATTTATACTAATACTAGCTTATAACTAGTTAAAATAGTAATAAGATTACTTATTATTATAGATAATTATACCCTTAGTTCTAATATTTAACCTTATAGTAATAGAAGACCTTATAGTAATAATTAAGAAGAACTTTATTTAAACTAAGGTTTAATATATATAACTAAAAGTTACTATTAAAGTTAGAAGGTTGAGAACTTTCTTAAACCTCTTAAAAATAGAATAAAGTAGAATATTTATAAGACCTAGGCGTTCTATAATCTTATATTTTTCTATATTTATACTTTTATAATAGAACTAAGATCCCCTTAAAATCTATATAACTATTTATAATCAGAGAAGTATACTATAAATATATTAATATTTACCTATAATTTCTATAATTAAAACTATTAATTTATTAGATTAAATCTCAGTAAAATTATCCTAAAGGCTATAATTAATAATTGGTTTATAGACATTTAAAAATAATTATCTACTTATCCTACAAGCTACTATACTAAGCTAAAGATTTCAGAGACTAAATATCAATTAATTAATACTTGAATATTAATATATTACTATAATAGTAATGATTAGATACTTTAATATATTATAGTAGTATAATTATAAAGATTTTAGAAACTATTAAACTATATTAGAAATATCTATATCTATATAAATATTGATTATATATTAGCTATACTTAATATATTAAGATTATTTACTAATAAGAGTAAACTAAGTCTTATTATATTTATATAGAAATCATGAGTTAGTTTATATTAATAGTAGAAAGCCTTTATATTAATAGTATAAAAACTTTTCATATGAATATATAAGACTTAGTCTAGAAGATATTGAAGTTATAGATATTAAAGTTATAATAGATATTCAAATAGAATACTTGTAGTTAGTACTGATTAAATATCTCGAGATATTTAATTTATATATAGTTGTAAAAGCATAAGGATATAAAGGTATAAAGTTATTATAAAAAGAGTTATTAGTTACTTATTATCTATAAAAAGGTTAATATAGAGTAGGTATACTAATTATTATAATTATAAGGGGTTTAGCTTTAGATTAACTAGGGGTTAGTAATAATAATTAATAGGGGAATAAGAAAACTAAAGTTATATTTCAAGGGGTAATATATCTACTAATAGTTGTAGTAGAGAGTAAGCTATCGGCTTCTTTTAGATTTCAATATTAATATATTATTATAATACTGATTACTAGATACTTTAGAATATTATAACATCATAACTATAGAGGTTTTAAAAGCTATCTAGTTATACTAGAAATATCTATATCTATATAAAGATTATTTATATATTAGCTGTATTTAATATATTAAGATTATTTACTAATAAGAATAACCTAAGTCTTATTATACTTAGATAGAAATTATAAGTTAATTTATATTAGTAATAGAGAGCTTTTATATTAGTAGTATGAAGTTTTATCTTAAGACTAAGTGGGATTTAGTCTGGGGATNGATAGAAATTATAAGTTAATTTATATTAGTAATAGAGAGCTTTTATATTAGTAGTATGAAGTTTTATCTTAAGACTAAGTGGGATTTAGTCTGGGGATATCAAAGTTATAAATATTGAAATTATAATAAATATTTAAAGAATACTTATAGTTAGTAGTAATTAAATATCTTAAGATATTTGAATTATATATTAATAGTTATAAAGGTATAAAGGCGTGAGGTTATTATAGGAGGAATTATTAATTATCTATTATTAAAAAGGTTAATGTAAGGAGAGTATACTAGCTATAGCTATAAGGGGTTTAGCTTTTTCATTAACTAGGGGCTAGCTATAGTGATTAGTAGAAGGGTAGGAAGGTTAAAATTATATTTTAAGGGGTAATATATCTACTAATAGTTATAGTAGAGAGCAAGCTATCAGCTTGTCTTATAATGTATTTTATAATTATTGAAATAATATAATTATATATAAAGTTATAATAAATAGATATTTACTACTATTAATTATAATAAGAAGCTTAATAGAAGTATTTTAAGATTCAATATATACTTTTAGGAAACCTGATAGCTAATAGTTTTTTAAAGCCTTTCTAGAGTTACTAGTTTACTATTTTATTATTCAGATTAACATGATAAACTAATTAAACTACTTAAAATTATAATAAAAAGAAGAACTTTAAAAAGAACTTCTAATATTTAAAGATTTCAAGAAAGTTCTTAACTATTAATTAATATCTATAGATTTCAAGTTATAATAAGAATAAGGTTAAATAAAAGGCTTAAGAGTATTAAAAATACCTTTTAATTAATAAGAAGTATCTAAAAAACCTATAAACGGTTTTATTCTTCTTATTATAAATATAGTAGTTTAATAAAGATCATAGATTAATAAAAAGAACTTTTTATCAGATATAAATAGAAGGTTTAAGTAGTATTATTTAAAAAGACTAACCTATAGGTAGAACCTTTCAAACTAAAGGGATATATTTAAAAAATAATATATTTAAGAAGTAAAATTTATATTAATTAAACCTTAGGCGTTAGCATTATCTCTATAAGCCTTATCCTATTTAAACTACTTGAAATAAAGTCTTATGTAGTATGTTTAGCTATACTTAGTTATATATAATATACACTAGACTTTACCACCTAATTATATGTAATAAGTGAAACCTTTCTCTTTAAGATTCCTCTTTTATTTATTATAATATATCTAGAACTAGTTTAAGTACTAAAATCCAAATTCTAAAATTTAAATAGATTTCTATTTTTAAGCTATTATTAGAAAGGGAAGGTTTATCCTAGTAGTATAAGTACTAAGTAAATCTGTTATTATTTCTCTATTTACTAGATATATATAAGGTATTAAGGGATAATACTAAGGGATAGTAATTTACTATAGATCCTTCTCTTATTGATATTAATCTTATTATATTTATTACTAAACCTTTATTTTAGCAAATTAGTAGAAACCTAAATTATAGGTTTACTATATAATAAATATAGATAATATTAAGTTAATAAGTTATTTTAAGTTTATTTTATTTTCCTATTTTTACTATATATAGAGAATATGTTAGTATTCTAGAGTAGTATTTAACTATAATAACTTTGAGTTATCGATTTTTACTATATAAGTTGTTAGAGGTTTCTTTAAAAGTATTATATTCTAATTTCTTCAGGTCCTTCTTCATTAATCTATAGTTAAGTAATAGTAAGTAATAATATTAATAGTAAAATACTACTATTTATATTAGTTTATAACTAGTAAATATTATAAGTAACTAATTATATAAATATTATATAACTAGTTATTTCTGTTAATCATATCTATATCCAAGTTATTTAATATATATATAGATATATATATATACTATGAGAATACATCTATATCATAATCTTTCTATTATCACCCGCTTAAATAAGTAAGTTAACTTCTTAGTTATTTATGACTATAGCTTTAGCTACTTCGGTGCTACATCTATTCTTACATTGACTATACTTTATAGTATTGATACTTCCGATCTATCATTATATATTAATAGTAAAGATAAAAGTAATAATAATAATAATCATAAGAATATAGAATCTAGAGTTATAGAGACGTTTTTATAGTTTCCTTACTATACTACTGGGAATACTAATATAGCTATACTTATTATAAATAATTATGTTCTTTCTATTAAATTCTTTCTAGTAAGTTTAAGTATTATTCTATACTTAATAATACTATTATACTTAGCATTAAAAGAAATTTTATAGATAATAGTATTTATATGGCAACCCCTCTTATTAAAAAGTATAAAACCTATTAATATATAAAGCTTATTTAAGTATTATTATATTTAAAAGAGGCTAATAGCCTGCTCTCTACTATAACTATTAGTAGATATATTACTTTTTAAAGTATGACTTTTGCTTTCTTACCCCCTTACTAATTACTATAACTAACCCCTAGTCAATTTGGAGCTAGACTCCCTATAGTTATAATTAGTATATATACTTCATATTCGTTTTTTCGATAATAAATAAGAAATAACTCTTTCTATAATAACCTTATATCTTTATCCTTTTACGCTTTTATGCTTTTATATCTTTATGTTTTTATAGCTATATATAATTTGAATATCTCGACATATTTAATTATTACTAACTATACTTATTATAATTCTAATATTTACAACCTTAATACTTTTATTTTAGATTTTACTCTATTTATCTCTAAGATGAGATTTTACATTATTAATATAAAAGCTCTCTACTACTAATATAAGTTAACTTATAATCTCTATATAAGTATAGTAGGATTTAGCTTATTACTATTAGTAAATAGCCTTAATATATTAAGTATAGCTAATATATAAATAATAGTTATATAGATATAGGTACTTCTAATATAACTAGATAGCTTTTCAAACTTCTATAATTATATTATAATTCTACTTTAAAATATCTAGTAATAAGTATCATGATAAATTATTAATATTCAGGTATTATCTAATTAATGACTAATTTCTAATGATACTCATTTAATATATCAACTTATAGAATAGTTAGATAATTGTTCTTTGAATATAGATAAATTATTTCTTGATTATAATATTTAGAATAGTTTTATTATAGTTGAGTTTAATATACTAATAGTTTGAATTATAATAGTTATAGTTAGATATTCTATACTTATTTTATAGGTATTAATTTGTAAGTAGTTATATAGAATTTAAGGGTATATCGGTCTTTTGATAAAGGTTATAGAAGAACGAAAGATTATAGAATATCTAGCTTTTAGTATTTTGTTTTATTCTATTCTTAAGAGGTTTATAACGGTTTTCAACTCTATAATTATAATAGTTACTTTTAGCTATATATATTAACTTTTAGTTCCAATAAGGTTTTCTTTACTTATTATAATAAGGTTTTCTATTACTATAGAATTGAATATTATGATGAGGGGTATAACTATTTATAATAATAGGTAATCTGATACCTATTTTAATTAGTTATAAGTTAATATTAGTATGAATACTATTATTAAGTAAATTGTATACTTAAATCTATATAACGGGTGAAGAAGTTAGAAATGATTTGAAGTATAGATTTAAAAACTATATTATTATATTTACTTTTTTGGCCTCTATATTTAGTAGCTCATACCATACTACTAAACAATCTACTATCCCTAAAGTTATTACCTTTAAGAAAGCTATTCTAACTAAGAAAGCTACTATTATAAAGTAGGTTTTTATTACTAAGAAAGATACTCTACTTATAATACTTACTATACTTATAATACTTATGATTCCTACCATTTGTATAAAGCAATATTAGGGATAATATTAAAAGAAAATACCTAAGTTTTAGCTTTACAAGTTATATAGGTTTTTATATACCAGCCAAGATATTACTAGAGTATATTAGCTTTACTAGTTTAGAGAGATATTTCCTAAAATACTATTCACTTATAATTATATAGTTTAGGAATATATGTTTTAAAATAGTATTTTGAGTTATTTAAGTAATTAATAGAATTATTTTTCTTTCTTAGAATATTATTACTAAGTTCTTAATATTAATATTTAGTTAATTATCTTATTTGTTATAGTATTAAATCATCTGTTTTTTGAATTTCTAAACAGCTTTTATATATACTTTAAGTTAGTTATAGTTTCTTATATATTATATTCTATAAGTTATTTAGTTTATTATATAAGGGAATTGCTAGGTTACATATAGCATTAAGGTAGCTAAAGCTATAGTAGTGGGTAACTAAGTAGTTAACCTATATATTTGGATTAAAAAGAATAAAGAGATTATTATATAGAGTTATCCCAATAGTATATGATATATATCTATATACTATAATCTTAATATAGATATTATGAATAGAAATAACTAGTTATATACTTTTTATATACGTAATTAATTATACTTTTTACTAGTTGCAAACTAATACTGATTAGTAGAATTTTAGTTCTATTAATATTCTTTATTACAATTATTTATATATAAATTAATAGGAAATAGTCTAAAGAGATAAGATTATAATACTTCTCAAGGAAACTTTTAGAAATTTCTATAATAAAAATAGGTAATTTAGAATTGTTGTAACTCTATATTATCTTAAAATATTAAT
The DNA here is from genome assembly GCA_004367935.1 of Colletotrichum sidae. Lineage (NCBI taxonomy): Eukaryota > Fungi > Ascomycota > Sordariomycetes > Glomerellales > Glomerellaceae > Colletotrichum > Colletotrichum sidae. The sequence continues at coordinate 49,193 of QAPF01000283.1, read as the reverse complement.
ATAACTTCTTGAAGCTTATATAATAACAGTATGAAAGAAAGGTAAACTTATAATGTCTTTTTAACTTAATATGATTTACATCTATTATATAATTAATTAATAGTTTTAGGTTCTGATGACTTATGAAGATAAGAATATAGTAATAAATATAATGAGATTAATATAAATAAGAGAGAAGGATCTATAGTAAATTGCTATTTCTTATTATTACTCTTTAATATTTCATATATATCTAGTAAGTAGAGATATAAAAAGAAATTCATTTAATAATTATAATATTATAATAAACCTTCTCCTAATAATAATGACGTAAAGACTAAAAGCTATTTAAACTTTAGAATTGAATCTTTAACAATTAAATTAGGTCTGAACATTATAATAATAAGAAGAAAAGAATTTTAAAGAAGGAGTATTATTTTATTTAATAAGAAGATCTTAAGAAGTAATGTCGAGATATTAGTAGTATAAAATTATTATAAGTATTTTGAATACTTCTTCTTATATATTCTATAAGTAATTATAATATATATATATTATAAAGATATCTAGAGAATTAATAAGTTTATAATATTATAATAAAGAATACTGAAGCTAAGCTTGTTATTAAACTATTATCTACTACTCCTATTCCTAAGTATTGCCTTAGTATTTACTTATATATTAATAATATAGAAAGATATTTAACTACTTAACTAAATATAACTATTATATTTCTAAGAGATCTGAAGGGGAAGATGTTTAATAGTTTATAATAAGATTTGAAGTATAAGGAAGAAGAAGAGTAATAAGAAATAATATAAAAGAGGAAGATATATATTAATAAAATAAGATAGATATTACTACCTACTTAATAAGTATAATAATTCCTATCTTTTAATACTCTTTCTATAGCAGATTATAAAAAGATATTATACTATATATTAGTAGATATATATAATAATAATTCATAATACCTATTTCTTTCCCCTATTATTTCTATTTACTACTAATAGTATATTTATATAGTTATAACTAAAAGGATTAGATTAATAATTATATTAACCTTTATATCTTAGCTTTATTCCTAACTAGCTAAATTATATTATCTGTTCTATATATTATTAAATATAATAATTAGATAGATACTATTTTAAGGGATTTTTAAAGACTTATATTAAAAGAGATATATAAAGCTCTATTGAAGAGAGAGTTCTACTTAATAATTGTTTTTTAGCTAATAAGTATAAATACCTCTCAAACTATAACTTTTAGAAAAATACTTATAATTAAAATAAAGTAAAACTATACTAATTATAGATATTGTTCTAACTTATTTCTCTAAATTAAAACTTCCTCTTTGAACTTTATTAATAATTCTAAGGAGGTATAAAATAACTAAAATATAATAGATTATACTAATAAGTATTAAAATGTATACTAATAAATAAGAATAAAGGTATGAGGTAATATATACTAGAAAGTTATACTTAAATAGTAAGGGGAATAAATCATGCCTTCTAATAGAAATATAAATTTTAATAATACATATATCTATTACTAAATATAAAGATACAAAGAATAAGACTTCTACTTTCAGAATTTATAAAATGCTTATTATAGGTCCTTCTAAACATATAAGGAAATATATTTTAATATAATATAGAGAGGAATACTATAATTGTTTAAAAATTATTTTATTAGTAAGAGAATATACTTCTTTATAAATAAGGAGATTATAAAGAAACATTAGTAGAAATATTTAATAAAGATATACTAACCTAATAGATAGGAAAATGCATTAAAGTTAACTAATAAAACTATGAATACTTAAAATAGAAAGTTGAGAAGAACGTAAGATATATTAAATAATTCCTAAAAGTTGGAAAGTTTATATCTATTATACAAAATTAACGTTTTATACGAAATAGGTTAAGAATTGAACTAGCCTTACTCTAAATAACACTATTGATATCAACTATTAGGAGTATATTAATATTAAGCCTGTAGCTAGTAAAAGAAATTATTTAAATAACTATACTTATATTATAAAGCTTTATTATAAGAAATAACTCTAATTAGGAAGAATAAGAAATATAATTATAAAAACCTCGAAAACTTTATAAATATTTCAGAAAAAGTAACTAAATGTGTTCAAAATGATATATCATTTTTAACTAACTTTATAAGCAAGTTGAAATATTATCCAATAAAGTATACTAATTAAATAACAAATATATAAATAAAGACTATAATATGATTCAAGATAGAATAAAGATTTATATTATTAAATCTATTAAGTATAATATTACATAAAACTCTATAGGAGGAACATTTGACAATATATTAAGTAAGTAAGTATATTAATAGTATAAGATATTAATTATACCTATTTAAAACGACTTCTCAATTACCTAAATAACTATTATAATTAGGAATAACTTCAAAAGTCCTATAGCTTATTAAAACTATTATAAAGAACGAAGAAATATAAACTTGAAGATATTTACTAAAGATTATAATTATATTAATATAAGCAAGGTATTTACAATAATAATAACTAGAATTAACTTATTCAAATATATCTACTTAAGTTCTTAAAGTTTATAGTAACAACTTAATAAAGTAATATGTTTAACTAGATATTAAATGTAAAATATAACTAATATCTTCTATCATATTATTAATAAGGCGAAGTTAACTATCAATAAGTTATATAAATAGATTATAGAGATCCTAAGAAGTTAATAATAATAGTTTAAATAAGAATAATTATATTACAAACTATAATTAATTTCTAACTAACTATATATAGAATAATTTAGAATATAATTTATACTTCAACTACTAGTTACTATATTCATTTCTATATTGACTAGGTAATAGTAATATCTTAAAGCTACTTTATATAAATAATGTAATTAATAAAGTTAATATCTTATTATTAGTATTTGATTTCTATATAAAAGCTTTAATTATATTATAATAGGAGTTTTTTAGTTTTCAGAAAAGTTTAAAAGTTATAAGGGTTTATAGTTAAAGGTTTGGCGAGGGAAGGCGTAATAGTAAAAAGTAGGTCTCTAGAAGTTATAAGACTTCAACTTAGTGGGCTAACTAGTAGTAGCTATAAGAAGGCTTTTATCCTATAGCAACCTAAGGCTATTAGATTATATAATATATAATCCGATCCTAGCTATTCTAGTTTTATATATAGGCTATAAAGTATATATCTTTATAATTATTCCTCTTTTTAGAAGCCTTAGGCCCTAAGGTTTATAAATACTATATAGTTACTTTTTTGAAAATAGCTTGGCTAGCTATTTACTAATTATTCAGCAGTTGAGATAATAGTTAAAATAATAGAATAATAGTTACGAAAATAGAAAAGTTCTTCCTATACATATATTAATATATAAGGCTTATTCTATATATATATTAATATATAAGGCTTTTGTTACTATATTAAGTTAATAAGGTTTCCTATAGGTATTTTATTAACTTATAAGGTCTCAGTATATTAACTAGTAAGGCTAGTATATTAACTAGGACTTTTAGACTAAGCTAAGGCGTCTAACCTTTTCCTCTATATAAGGTTTCCTATAGGATATCTTAATACTAATTAGAAATTTAGAGCTTCTTATAACTAATTAGGCTACCGAAGTATTAGTATATATTTACTCACTAGCTACCCTTATAGGTATTTTTACTATATACTACTTTCTAGCTAGTTATCATTTCTATATAACCTCTAGGGCTTTTTACTATAAAGCCCTCAGTAATAAGGTAATTATAGGAAACCCTCGTTCGGTATCCTAGCTTCTAGTAAAATACATAGAACTTATTATAGTAAGAAGTAGCTATAGTATAACCTAACTTACTATATACTTTATATAAGACTTCGAAGTATAGCTACTTTAGGGTTCCTTCTAGAGTATTAGTTTACTTATAGTATTTAGGTATTAAGCCTTTAGTAGTAGTATTATAATTAGTAGTTTACTTAATATTAAGTATAGCTTTCTTCTTAATACTACTAAAGCTTTCTTTATAGAATTATAATATTTCCTAGAAATATTTAGCTACTAGGGCTATAGTTCTAAGTACTTAATTATCAAACTTCTAATACTATAAGTATTATTATAATCTAACTTCAAAGTAATAGAAGAAAACGAAAGTATAAAACCTTAAAGCCTCTATAGGGGTACTTAAAACCCTATAAATTACTAACTATTTAGTATAGAACTTTAGTAGGGATTAACCCTTACACTAAAATATATAAAGTATATTATATAAATATAACTCTTATAAGGTAGGGTTAGTTAATAAGTAGTAAATAAATACTATAAAGTTAGCTTATATAGAGTCTAGTAATAATATATAGTAGTAATTATACTACTAAGTCTATAGGCTATAGGATAACTTTATTATAACCTACTGGTTTTCTTATATTTTAGAAACGTCTAGTTATAAAATATAGCTATTTTAGATTACTATTAGCTAATCTTCGATTTTATATAAAGTAGTACCCTTAGGAAAAAAGCTATAGGAGTAATTAGGAGGTTTTAAATAATTCTTATAGTAAGGAGTAAGTATTGAAGTCTCTAGGATTAATAATATTATTACTATAGGTTTGCCGCTAAATAGCCATACTAATATTATCTCTATAAAAGAAGACTATTACTTAAGAAGGTATATAAGTATTACTATAGTAGTATTATTTTATTTAGTAGTTATTATAAGGATTGATTCTAACTTACTAGTAGCTACTTAAGGTTTCGATAGTAAGAGTATTACTATATATTTACTAGTAGTATTAGAGGGTTCTTTAGCTATAGTTATTTTCGATATAACTACAGATATTACTATAGATACTATACGTTTAGATATTATATAATTAGATATAGCTATTTCTAATATAAACGCTAAGTATTTAGTAACTATTCATTATAATAGAGCTATTATTAAAATCCTAGCTTTATTTTTCTAAGAGGTAGAAATTAAAGAATTATAAAGGTTTATAGCTAAAGGTTTAGCGAGGGAAAGTATAATAATAAAAAGTAGGTTTCTATAAGTTATAAAACTTCAATTTAATAAGTTAACTAGTAGTAGCTATAAGAGGGCTTTTATCTTATAGTAGCCTAAGGCTACTATATTATATAATATATAATCCGATCCTAGCTATCCTAGCTTTCTATATAAACTATAGGGTATATATCTTTATAAAAGTATTTATTATATTATATATATTTTAGGAGGTATTTAAAGAGCTTTGTGATATATCTTATTTATAAGAATTATAGTTATTATACTACTTAATTTTAAATAACCTTGATACTAAGGAATTACTATAGGTTTGAATTTCTCATAAAGTAATATTTCCATTAAGAGTCTACTAATAATATAAATATTTTAAATACATTCCCTAAGGGGAAAGAAAGTATATAATTCTTAATAAAAAAGAAGAAAATAATATACTTCTTAAATTAATAATATAACCTTTTTATAGTAAGTTTAAAGCTGAAGTATTTAAAGCTTACTTCTAAGTGGTATTATTATAAGAGAGGAGACTTCTGAAAATTATATAGTATTTTATTAAAATAGTAAATCGTATTTAATATTTAGTAACCTAGTAGTATCTCTATATAAATTGTTTTTTCAAATACTATATATATAAAGGTATTAATTATATTATATTAAAGTAGTTTAGGATTGAAATAGTTAGTAATACTTAGAAACCTTTAAAGTAATATACTTATTAGAATAATTATATAAATCTTATAATTATCTTATAACTATTAACTTCTATAGATAACTAATTAAACTTTGATTTTCAAGAAGTATTTATACTTATTAAGCTTATAGGTATAAACTGAGTAATCCTTTAACATTTTTAAACTTTTTATAAAAGTCTTACTAATTTTCTTAAAAAGTACGATTTGATATAATTCTTAAGATAAGCCTATTTAATTATTACTATAGTCTTAATATATAGACAAATAAGTATTACTAAGTAAGATATAAGTAATAGTAATAGTATTTACTATAAGACTTTTAGAATAAGAATTTCTACTTCTTTATATTTTAAGTATTTTCTAATATTTAATTTACTTTATAGCTAAAGTTTATTATTAGAAGTTATAATATTTGTATTTTAAAGTTGTTTAATAAATTAAATTTTTAAGACTTTTTTATTAACTATTTATACTACTCTATAATTATAAGTAGGAGTATTTTAAACTATTTTGAAATAACTAAGAAGTATTAGTCAAAAAAGTAGATTTTAACAAACGTCTCTTAGCTATTCTAATATAATATTTTATCTATCCTTTATACTTAACTTTCTCTAGAAATATCTGAACTCTTTACTTCCTTATAGTTTTATCTATTTAAATAGAAATATAGATTAATATAGTAAATAACTCTAGAAAAACTATTAATATATATTTCATAGTTTTAAATAAAGCTTTATAACGGTTTAGATCAGTTATTATATAAATAGAAGACTTTAAACTACTATAGTTATTTCGTATTCTAATATACACAATTGTATCAAGCTTTCTACTAAGGCTTAGATAAGTAAATAAACTGATTTAAAATAAGTTATGAGAAGTATTTATTCTTTGAATTAGTAAGAGATTTCAATAGAATCAATTTATCTGAGATTCTTTTATGGAGAGGCTAAATCCCTATTAAAAAGAAGTTTTATTAAAAGAAGTATTATGAGCTATTATAACTTTATTTTAAAATAGGTCTTATACTTAATATTGACTAGTTAAATTATAACTAATTAAAAAATTAGTAAAGATATACTTCTTAAGGTATACTAAATAGTAATACTTAAGTTTGGCGTTTATAGTAAGAATACAGTATTTATAGCTATAAATATAGAAGTAAGCTAGGTCTAACCTTATAGGATTATTTTTTTAAATAGTTTTATAGAGTTTCTAATATAATATTTACTAGCCTAAAAGGTATATTAAAATTTAGTTATAAAGAAAGACTATTACTTATAGAGTTTAAAGCTAGAATTTATAAGATAGTTTATTTTTATATTTTATAGTTATTATATATATCTTAATATTTACTCTAATATATTTAGTATTTCTATTATAACTTTAAATATATATATTAAAAAGCTTAAGATATATATTTTAAAAGATTAGAATATATCCTAGACTCTTATTTTTAGAAATCTTATTATTATATTTAAAAACCTTAATATTAATACTATATTAATATTTAAGGAGTATAAAAAAACTCTTAAATATCTTCATAATAATAGCTCTAGTATAGTTAATAAGATAAAAATCCCAAGAGTAATTAGTAACCTTATTTATAAATATTAGAGTTAAAATATAGCTACTATAGCTTTTATAATAACGACAGAAGTTAAAAGTAATATATTCCCTAGGAGTAATATATAAAATACCTTTATACTCCATATAGTAGATCTTATATTTTACTTTACTAATACTATAAGTTTTATATACCTCCTAAGTAGGCTAGTATTTATTATACTTTAAGTAGCTACTAGTAATATAAATATTTTTATAGTTAAGATGAAATAATTAAGAGACTTTTTACTAATATCTTAACTATTAGTATTAAGGTTATTTATTACTTTTTAAGAGTTTCTAAATGATATCTATAATATATTACTAATAGTAGTAATATCTAGGAGAAGGTTTATACTATACTAATTATATTAACAAAATAGTTCATTTCTTATGAGATAAATAGTATTTAAAGACTTACTAACTATATTAAATATTAATAGTTATAATTTTAAAATATTTATTCTTCTATAGTTAAGATAAGTAGTTTAACCTAATATTTGATTAATAGCTTTTTTCATAACTACTGAAAAGAGATAAGGTTTATATTTAAAGTAGTATAGAGAGTAATATTATATAAATATAATTTCACCTTTTCATTTCTACTAGTTATAATAAAGATTCTAGTATTTCTATAGTTTTTAATTAATATGAGTTTTATATGATATTAAATATAATTCTTTATAAAAGCCTTTTAAAAACTTCTAAAGTAATTTATAATTTAGAAGATATAAATTGAAACATTTGAATTAAAGATAAAAGGGTTTTAGAAAGAGTATTACTAAAGTCTTCCTTTATAATATACTTATTATATAATATTATAACTACTTTAACTAGAAAGCTATTTATATAATTATTATTATCTAAAGTTTTAAACTTTCTTTAAGAAGTTTAAACTTAAAGCTAGTAATTATTTAATTCTTTCTTTAAGAAAAGTATTTAATACTTAGTTTTTATAAATTAATCAAATATATATATAACAATAATAGATTAAAATATAGCTTAGCTTATACTTTAGAAAGTATAAAAGCTTCTTTAAGCTTTAAATCTATTTCTTATTATTTTAAATATTTAAAATAATAATTAGAATTTCTATTAGAATATTAAAAGTATTATAATTAATCTTCTTATATAAGAAGTGTTTAGAGAAATATTATAATACTTTTATAATAGTTAAAATAATCTTATTTAAAAGTATCAAGTCTAAATAGTTCTAAATTATAAATATATAATTTTATATATAAGACTTAATTAATAAGAAGATTAGTAAAACTATAGATTTATGAATTTAAAATACTTTAGTAATAGAAGGAATATAATTAACTATTTAAGTTTTATATATAGTATCTTATCAGTTTTCAAATTATATTTTAAATATTACTTTTATAATAAAATACTTAAGTCTAAAAGACTGAAGTATTTTATAATATATTAAGATAGTATTTTAGAAGTTTAAGTTATCTATAGTACTAAAGTAATTATAGAAGTTAATAATTTATATTATTATATCTTCTTCTATATAGTAATACTAATATTAAAGTATTTTACTTATATACCTAAAGATCTAAATTGTTATATAGGCTTAATTTAACTATTAATATTAGTATTCTTAAGTTCTTTAAATATAGAAACTATAGAAAGCTCTATAGGCTTTAAATCTTTCTCTATAAGACTTATAATATTTCTTATATAAATCTTTTTAGTAATATTTATAAAGAGTTACTAATCTTTTTTATTGTTTACTCCTATAGGGGTAGTAGAGCTTTTAAGAATACTTAATTTAAGTATTTTAAAAGCTTATGAATGCTTCTTAGTTTTTAGAGAATTACCTAAGAGTAATCTTTGAAATAAAAACTCTAAAAAGAAGCTTTAGTAATTAGTTATTTTAAAGTTAAAGTATTTTTATAGATTATAAGCTTTAGCTTCTATTTAAAAGGTATTATACTAAGTAAGTTATTAATTAGCTTTCTTAAGAACTAAAAGAAGGATATCTTTAGTGGATATTTTAGGATTAAAAATGTATTAAATTATTATAATAAATATCTTTAGCTTAATAGCTTTTAAGTATTATAAGACTCTTAATTATTACTTATAATCAAGAAGTAGAATCTAGTATATAGTATATATAACTAAATATAACTATAACTATTATATTAAGCTTTATTTCAAGTAGTTTAAACAGGATGAAGCCTATAGAAATAGCGCTAGCGCCTAAGGTTTAGCTAGTATAAACTCTACTTCTTAAGCGTATGAATCCTAATAATATTCATCTTACAAATAGCAGTAGGAGATATATAATTTACCTCCTATTCTATCTTTCAGATTTCTCAATACTACTTTTATAATTAAAATAGTTTTTATACTATAGATCTATAAATATAACGCTTTTTATTTAATATATCTTTGTAGACTTTCCTCTCTATTTCCTATCATTATAAGATTAGATTTAGAAGAAGTTATTTCATTTATTTATTTTAGTTATTCTAGCCTAAGCAGCTGGCGCCTATTTAATTATTAAAAACTATAAATACTTTCTTCAAATATCTATTATAATTTCAATATCTATAATATTAAAATCTCTATAAAACTTTACTTACTCCTGAGATAAGACTTAATACTAATAATACGAAAATTCTCTTTTACTAATATAAGTTAATTTACAATTTTCATATAAATGTAATAAGATTTAGTTTATTCTTATTAGTAAATAATATAATTATATTAAATATCCTTTATATGTAAATGATGTTTCTATAGATATAAATCCTTCTAGTATAGCTAGATAGCTTTTAAAACCTTTATAATTATATTACTATAATAGTCTCAAATATCGAGTAATTAGTATTATAATAGAATATTAATATTCAATATTATCTAACTAATACCTAGTCTCTAATATCATTAGCTTAGTATAGTAGTTTATAGAATAACTAAATGATTTTCTTTTAAATATCTATAAACCATTTATTAATTATAATATTCAGAATAATTTTATTAAAACTTAATCTAAATATACTAATAGCTTTAATTATGATAGTTATAGCTAGATATCTTTATACTTATATCAAAGGTACTATTCTACAAATAGTGATATAGATATCACGAGATTTTAGTTCTATTATAAAAGTCTAAGAAAAATAATAGATTTCCGTTATACCTAGCCTTTATAGATTTTCTATTTTATTTTATTTTGAAGAAGTTTATAAAGGTCTTCAACCTTATGATTTTAGTAATTACTTTTGGCTATATATATATCAAGCTTTAGTTTGAATAAAGCTCTCCCTATAAGGTCTTCTATTCTTATAGGATTAAATATTAGGCCTAGGGGTAAAGGTATCTATAATAATACGTAATTCTATTACTATTTTAACTAGCTATAAGCTAGTATTAGTATAAATGCTACCATTAGCTAAGTCTATAGCTAAATCTATATATAAAGTGAAGAGCTTAAATAGTATTCTAAGTATAAAGTAAAAGTAACTTACTAATTATAGCTTATTTTATTACTAAGACTTCTTATTAGTATCTATCTTTCTTTCTTTCTCTCTATATCTTATAGAAATATTATGAATTAATAAATTACTTTTACTATTATTTTTTAAACTCACTACTAATCTGACATATCTAGGTTAGCTATTTTGTTCTTATACTATTATTTACTCTATTAGTTTATCTAGAGGGTAATATATACTATATATAATCCTACTATATAGGTATAAAGTGGTATTTTAGTTATTCGTTATGATTATTATCATTCTATTATATAGTATATAGCGTTATATAAGGTTCTAGATCTATAGTATAGTAATTACTTACTAATTCCTACGCGATAATCTACCGCTAGTATTAGATACCTAATACTTATAGCTAGTAGGATATAAAAAGTCTACTACTATATATATCATAATAATATATATAGTTACTATGTACTTTATAATACAGTATAACTAATACTAGTAATTCTTTTTTAAATATCTTAATATCTGTCTATTTATATAAAAATAATACTTTTAGCAATCTTTACTCTTTTACTTTAATAATACTTAAATACATATTTATCTCTTCTACTTAAGTTGTCTATCTTTCTATTTTAATAGTTATATAGTTTGAATTCATAGACCTCTTAAAAATCTAGTTTAATATACTTTTTACTAAAGTATTAGTAATATTATTATTACTATCAATCTATTATATTTGATAAAACTTACAATACTTATATAACTATCTTAATATAATAATATTAATTAAAGAATATATTTCTTAAATAGTATCAAGTTTGATCGAATATTTATAGAATAGGTATAAGTTAAAATAGAAAATGATAGAAAACTAAAGGAGCTTTTAATATTAAAAGATCTTCTTGAGTAATATACCTATAGTATATATAAGTTTCTACTAATTACTATAATATAAATCTCTAAAGGAAAGATATTTTCTTAGTAATTAATTTAACTTTTCGTAGAAGAATGGAGTTTAAAGTTACTATAGAGGTTAAACTAACTATTACTAATAGTAGTTGCTTAGTTTAAAATTATTATAAGCTCTACTTAAAATGAAAAGTAAGTATAATTAGTAAATACGTTATAAATCAAAGTGTAAAAATATATTTCAAAGAGGTTAAATAGTATAAAACTAATATTATAGTTAAAGTATTTAATCTACCACTTAGAATGTTTATTAAGTATAATAATATTGTTACTTAAATATTGTTAGTTTTATATTATATAGGAAAGATTGAATAGTAGTTCTAATTAGGATAATGAGATAAAAGATACTTTATATATATATTATATAATATATACTCTATTAACTACCTTAGGTATAATAAATATATTAGTAAAAGCTAGTCTTTTCCCTTAGTATTTTCAATATAAGTAAGAAGTATTACTATTAAACTATAAGATATCTCTATGAAATACTAATAGTATTATTCTTAAGAAAGCTAATTTAGACTTAGTTTGAGATATGGTTCTTAAGAATTCCTTACTTTTATAATATAGGAAGATAACATCTAAGAAGCTAAAAGTATCATCAGTTTATATATTTATAAGGTTCAAGATGTTAGTTTTAGAATATAAGATAAAGAGGTATAGGTAAATATCAATATTTATATTTATAACTATTCTTTATAATATTTAGAATAAACTACTTATTAGTAGGTATTAGCTTTAATAGAATTATATAGAGGTTTAATGATAATTATAATAAAATCCTAAAGGTATTACTTTATAAAGTATAAGGGTAGTTACGTAATCATATAGTCTGTGATTTCTATTCTAATTAAAGTATAAGTTTATATAATATGATAAAACCATAGTATTATAATATTATATTAGAAGAGAATTAGAATTATAGTTGAAGTTAACTACTAGCTATTCTATTAGACTATTAGTAATTATAGTACTATTTCGAACTTACTATTATCTCTAAAGCTTTGGATTATAAGTCTTAATTTCTCCTCATATATTTTGTTAGATCTTGTATTTTCTAATATTATTAATAACATAAGAATGAAAGTATTTGTAATTTTTATAGAAGGTAGGATTGTAATAAAGGATTTCTATGATACTGTTAGTAATAATACCTTTGACTTCTCTTAATTAGTCTTTTGAATAGGATTTCAAATATTATAATAATACTTTTTTTGTAAAAGTTAGATATTAATAGTACATCTAACTATCTTTTAATTTAAAGGTATATTATAAAACAAAGCCTTTAGCTAAGCTTCAAATATAGTAAGCTAACTATATACTAATAAACGATAAGATTTAAAGTTCTTAATCAAATTTGAAATATTTATAGTTAAAATTCTATATTACTAATTACTCAAGAAGATAGAGGATTATTATTTTCTATAGTAGAAGTATCCTATAGTATTTACGATATATTGCTAAGCTTAGGAATAATTATAGATTGATTTATAGTAATTATAGAGTATTCTAAACTTGTCTTTACTAAAAAGCCATTATTCAATCTCTATATAAGCTAAAAGATAAAATATTAAATAAATATTTATAATTTTAAAGTTATTATTAAATTAATAAATATTTTTCATTCCTTTTTAAAAGTTAGTATGAAAACTTATACTTAGAAGCTTTTAGTTGATAGTAGTTATATTAAAAGTCTTTAATCTATTTAAAGTTATATACCTCTTTGGAACTCTTTAAAGGAAGTTATATCTAGTAGTCAACTCTTACCTTATATATTCTATAGATAATACTAAGGCTGAGGAGCTATTTAAATAGAGAAAACCTTAAGTAGTAATAATAGAATTAGTTAATACAATTACTTATAAATATAGAAAGTATATTATAAAGGGAAAGTATAAACCTATATCCATTATAGTTACTTCTTTAAAAGATTATAATAAGTTATTACGTAATATTAATACTAGTTAGCTAGTAGTAGCTATTACTAGCTATTAATAGTTGCTAGTTATAGATAGCTATTAGTAAGAACTAAATAGTTAGTAATAGTTATTATACTTAGTTTATAAGATTAGAAAGTCCATAACTACTAGCCGTACTTACTTGCCGTAGGATTTAAACCTACTATTCTTATTATAAAATAGTAGAAGCTAGCTAGATATTAAACTACTACGTTAAGTGGGTAAGATTTCTGATTGATAGGATAATATTATGAAAGACTTTAGGCTTTATTGTAGAATTAGGAATGATGAGAATTAGAATTATAATATTTTCATTATATTATAATAGTAAGATATCTGTACAAATATTCTGAATTATAACAATTACTCCAGAACTTTATAATACTTATAGAGTATTTATACTTTGAGGGATAATAGTAAATAAAATAAATATAACTATTGGGGATTATAAGGTTTTATTCATTTTCTTAATACATCCTATTCTTTTGTTCATACTTTATATTCTTTAGATAGAAATATTCCTTATAATAATTAGGGAGGCTATAAGTGATTCTATTAGGATGTAAAAGAAGCTTTTAAAATATAGCTTTAAAACTATAGATTTCAACTCTTGAAAGTCATAAAAGAATCTAGGAATATATGTTTTCTCAGGGTAGTAACGAAATAGTATAGGTTTTACTAATTACGTTTCTCTTAATATATATATATGAAACGTTAGAATAAAAAAGTTATAATAATAAACATATTAGGGTTATTATATATTACTAAAGTAATATTAATGATATACTTAAGATACTTATAATAGGTCCCTTTGATAGCTTTCTATATAGTATAAATTTGAGTAACAAAGTTTAGAGAAAAAAGTAAATTTTCTATGAAGTATAAATGTATTAAAAAATAAATCTAATAAATATCAAGCTACTTAGCCTAGTAGGATTATAACTATTTTCTATACTACTTGAAAGATTACCTCTTAGGTAGTAAAAAGTATCTTATTGTAATAAGTCTAATATATATAGTAGAAGAATATATGGTAATACTTAAGTTTATTAATTTTATTATATACTTTAATAGGAGTAATAAATATTATCAATTGTATTTCTTTATATTTCTAATCTGAAGTTTTCCAATTGAAATACTATACTTATATTAGTAGTAATGAAATCAGAAGGCTTTAATATATACTAGTCTAGTATATTTTAAAAGCTTCTTATATTGTTTTTACTCAGATATTTAGTAAAACCTAAGTAGTATTCAATAGTACTATAGAATTAATAATATAGAGTATAGAATAACTATTAATATAGATAATATTGAGAATAATCTTAAAGTTGAAGTTAATATTACTATAGATAGTAAGATAAAAATATAAAAGGCTTATACTATATATTTAATACTAATAATAGTACTTCGTCAGTATGTTAAGGGTATAATATATAACTAGATATTCTATTTTATTAAAGATATTATAGAGGTATATAATAGCCAAGTATTTAAAATAGTAGTAGGGTTTCTATATTTCTATTTCTATAAGATCTATAGAGGTAATTGTTCTCTTTTTACTAAGAAGTATTTATGAATTTTCCTATTTTTAAATAATTAATATAGTCTTTTTACTTGAGTAGAATTAGGTATAGATATTATTCAATATAGTATTAATGTAATTTCTAGTTATAGTAGAATGGGAAAAAGCATTATATAGTACTATGTAGAATATTATAATATTAAGAAGTATAAATATCTTCATTACTTTAAGCATAATAATTAGAGAGGCATTACTAAAATATATTATTATTGATTTACTTTATAGAAATATAAAAGTTATAGAAAGATTAGTGAGTAATTTAAGTATAGTGAATTATAAATATTCAGTAGTTAAGAAGCTAATAGTATTTAAATTGAATAAGATACTTTAAAGAATAATATTGAAATAGTAATTCTCTAATATAAAAATCAATTCAAGAGCTATAGTAGTATGCCTACTATTAGAGGTACTTCCTTTATAGAAGTATAAATTATTACTTGACTTCAGAAGATTCTGGTAGCTTTATTTCTATTAAAGGTGGTAGGATTCTTACTAAGGAATAATATTCAAAGCTATATAAGAGAAGTAGTAGTTTTATTTTCAAGGCCATATAACGTTGAGTATTATATAATAGTATTACTATATTTGTTATCTTAAGGAGGGCTTTTGAGATTGTTATTAAAGTATTAACCTTTTTCTTATTTCTAAGAAAGGCTTAGTATACTATTATGAAATATATTTCAAAGTTAATATTCGATTTATACTAGTTAAGTAAGATATACCTTTCTCTGAGGGTTCAGTCTATAGACTAATAATTTGTTTTACTATATAGATAGTATTCATTATTCAAATAGCTTTATATAAATATAAAGAAAAGGTAAGTTTTATATAATATAGATGGATATAAGTATTATAAAGTAGAAATATAAATAAAGTACTAATGATTCTTTAGTATAATACCTTAAAGGTACTTTTAAGATGAGTTATATATATAGTTAGTTTGAAATTAACTATTAATTCATTTGGTATTATTATCTCTATTACCCTCAATATGTTATAATCTTTAGATCAATGTAATATTACTTATAGCTAATTATAATGAATCATAGAAAGTTTAGAAATTTCTTACAAAGTTAAAGAAAGCTAACTAGTATCTAGATATATTAACAAATATATTAATAAGTTGGAAATAGAATACTATATTTATTTAGAAATATAGTTGAAAAGCTTTCTAGATATATATAAACTTTAATATAAAAACTTTAAGAGTTTCCTTTTTATTCCTTTTAGGAGTTTTAGTCATAGTATTTTGAACAATAGTATTTTACTAGGTAGAGAAGTATAACTCTTAACATTTATTATATTTAAAGTAGATTTCAATTTAGTTAGTTATCCATTTAAATTATATATTGAGTATAAGGTTATATAAGTATTGAAAGTAATATTCAAGAATTTTATCTTTTACTATAATTAAAAATATATTTACTTATATATAGTATAAAATATGAAGCTTGAGATAGTAATTATAAATAATATAAATAGTTATTTCAAATTCATTATATAGGTTTCTACTATACTATTTAGTTTTATTTTATACTTTTATAAGGTTGATAATATACTTAATCAAAGTGTTATGAAAGGAAATAGTATAAATAATATATAAGAAATATTTAAATTGTTTTAAAGATTATACGCTATTATATTTATAATCTATTTCTTCTATATAGAGAGCTTTTATATTAGAAAGACTATCTATTAGTAAGATTAATAAGGGGCATAAGAAGTATAATATGAGTATCAGAAGTATAAAAGCTAACTAATTATATTGCTATTATTTCTTTTCAACTATTTATAGGGAAGTAATAATAAGTTTTATTCCTTTAATATTAGATTGGATTCTATAGAGACGTAAATTAATATCCTATTTAGGAGATATAATATTTTCAATGAGTTCCAGGAAGTATTTAAGATTCATTTAGAAAAGTTGGGTATTATTCTTTAAGGTTTGAATATTATGATCATTTTAAATACGAAAGACTTTCTATTTAATAAATAAGGTAAGGATACTATATTTATATAGGTATTATTTAGATTAATTTCATCTTTATAGCTAGCAGGATATTTTTAAAATAGTGGATTATTATAGTATTACTGAGTTGCGAAGTAGATTTAAGTTACTTTTTGAAACCCTTTTAGAATATTTAAAAGAGCTTTTAGCTATATATTCTTATATATTTATAGAGAGCTATTCAGTAGGCTAGGAAAGCTAAAACTTTAGAAGTATTCTTGATGAAGAAATTAATATAATCAATCTTTTTGATATTTTCAAAGAATGTAGTACTTATATAGTAGAGACATTCTATAGGTAATATAATATTTATTTCTATTATTATTATTTTAATAGGGATAGAAGTTTTTCAAAGTAATGCTTTAGTTTTAAGTAATATATTAGATATTATTACTAAAGTTAAAAGCTTCATTTAGTATAGTAGTCATATTAATCTTAGTTAGGCTTATATATAAGAGAAGAGTAGAAAGAAATACTTTCAGGAAACTATAGAGGTTTTTTAAAAATAGGGGGTTATGAATACTATGATTCTTAATATTATTAAAGTCTTGTAGTATTCTAAAGGGTTATTGTATTTATTAAATATATTCTAAGAAGTAATTATATTAAAGATATCATTAACTTAAGACCAGTATTGAAAGGAATATTTTATTTAAAACAAAAAAAAATATAATTAACTTCTTAATAATAATATGTATAAAAAGTTAATATATTATTTAGGGGTTTCTGATAGGATTTTAAAGTAAGGAGTAGTTTGAAGTATTTGAGTAATTAACTTTATAGTCTTTTATTTTATATAAATTTCAAGTATAAGGTTCTATAGTTACTTTTTCTTTTAGACTAGGTTTTATTAATCTATAGTATAGTAGTAATAGAAAGGTTAACTACTAATTAGTATTAATCTATCTAGAGGGTAAGATATACTATATATAATCTTACTATGGAAGTATAAAGTAATATTTTAGTTATTTGTTATTAGAATTATTATATTATATAGTATATAGTATTATATAAAACTTTAGATTTATAGTATAGTAGTTACTTACTAATTATTATTTAATTAGTTATAGCTAGTATTAGCTGTTTAGTATTTAGAACTCATAAGGTATAGAAGGTATACTACTATAGATATAGTAATCAGTATAGTTACTATATACTTTATAGTATAGTATAAGTAATATGTTCTCATAAAGTAACTAATCTTTACTTTATTACGTTTTTATTTAAATACTATTATTCTTTTATAATGAATTATAACATTATTTCTATAATTATAATAAGAAATTATAATCTATTTCTCAATTTGTTAGCCATTATTTCTCTCTTCTAGTCGTTCCCTATTATGAAGGACTTTAAAGTTAAGAACTACTTCTATACATTTAATGGAGAGATTACTACTAATAAAACTACTAATAAATTCCCTATGAAACATATATCACTTACCTATTCCCCTACTATCCCCATATTACATACTTCATTCCTTATTATTTATAGTAATAATAATAACCATAATAATTATTATTATAATAATAATAATAATAGTAAAAGTAAGGAAAATACTAAAATCATTCATAATAGAAATAACGAGAAGGAAACTACCTTTCGTAAAAATACTATAACTATCTTTTCTACTATATATTATTCTAATTCCTCTACTAAACTTACTATTACTCATAAAACTATAGCCTGATAATAAACATCTTTAGACTGGCTGTATTACTTATATTTACTCACTATTCCTAATAAATATATTGAACTAATAATAAGTAACTAGTAAAACGTTAGGGGCAATTGATAACTCTCAATTATGAAAGAATAAGTCATTCAGAGTAGTATCTAAAAATAGTACCAATATCAATATAAGTAGTAGTAATAATAAGAAGTTCTAGTTCTATAGGAAGTGGGAAACTTCATAGTATTAATATCTAAATAGAATTATTTTCAGAAAGGTTAACCTTACGTCACATAGAGTTTTTAGCTCTATTATACTTAGGCTACTAAGTAGTCTATTTACTAAATATTTTAATATTATAGTTCAAAGTATAAATAATTAAAATAGTATAATCTTAACTCTAATAATGAATTTCTTATAATAAATAGAAAATATAACGTTATAAGAGTAATAGAGAATACTGAAGCCCTGAAATACCTGAAATAGATTATTAGCATAAGTATAAGTAATAGCTAAATAGCTAGAACTCTAATAAAATATATTTCTCACAAATTCTCTTATTTTACCTATACAATTTATATTATTACTAGTAGTATTCCTCTAGTTTGAAAGATATTAACTTCTACTATAATGTTTTTAGTAAATAGTAATTACTTCTTTTAACTATTTTAAAAGCTGATATAATATCTATGATAACTATCACTACTAATTACTTCTATTACACTAAACTTACTTTTAGTTACTACTATAATAAGATTAAGATATAACAATATATTTCAAGCTTTCTGTCTAGCTATTCTAATAACTTCTAAATGAATAAAACTATTATAAGTTCCAAATATCCCTTGACTAATATCCATACTAATATCTTAACTGAAGAGAATTGTCTTATTTATAACTACTATATACATTTCTTGATTATCTTTCTACATTTATAGCTAATATATATTCTATAAAAAAATATCTTTAGCGAAACCTATACTACTTTTTATATAAATACTATAAAATAAACAAAAGAGGAAAATACTACTACTAACGCTTATTCTGCTTACTACTATAGAGCTAACAAATATAATCCTAGTATAACTATTATATTACTATCCCTTCCCTATATCATTGTCTCTAGTAATATTATTCCTATATTTCTTATTTATATAGAGATTTCTACTCTTTCTAAGTAATATTGCTTACTCTTGAAATTCTGAATCTATATAGATATTATTTCTCTTCTATTTCTACTATAATACTAATGAATACTTAGATTACTAATTACTACTTTTGAATTAAAACTCTCCCTACTCCTAATTTATTATTATTTTATTTACTACATAGTTACTATTACTACTACACCTTATAAGATTTAAAATAGCTATTTCTATTATTAAGTATAATACTATCTTCTCTCCTTATATTACTTTATCTAATAATTAATTACTAAAATTAAACTACTCTAACCTTAAGCCTATTATACAAACTCATCTAAAATACATACTAAATTACTACTATTGGTCTTAATTAGTCTATATTTCCCCTTATAAATAGTAAAAACTATAATATTCTCTAATATATGTCGTAGTTCTTATATAAGCTATAAACAACTTACCTATTTAATATAGACCTCTTTCCAAGAACCCTATCTAATATATTCCTAATATACTACTAAAATCTCTTTAACTTCCTATTTATTATTCACTTCATTCTTATATATCAGGAATGGCTAGTAGTTACATATCGTCTAATCTAATACTAAACCTTATGTAGCACTATATAGAATATTGATATAAAGTCTAAAATAAGTACTACTCAGTATATTTAACTCTGATATAATAAATATCCCTATACTTAATAGCTTATACTTATAATATAACTACTTAGGCTTTCTTTATATGTAAAATATATATTAACTAGCTATATAGAGTTATATTATTTCGTTTTTTTAAACTTTCTAGCAGCTTTCTATCTACTATCTATGAAGGTTTCTATTTTCTATTAAATGATTATTATAGCTATTTAAGCTATCCTTATTATTACTACTAATTTATTAACTAAAACATTAACATTCTACTTAAATAGATTTCTAATACTTCTATCTTATTAGGAATAGAATAGTAACTAAGTAATAGATCTATATAAGGGATAAACGTAAATATTAGGTTATTAATATATTTGAATCTAACTCTTTAAACTAAGATCCTAGTTATTATAGTTTCAATATTCTTCTTAATATATAACTAAGTAGTAGCCTAGCTAGGGGCTACTAGTATATTTAAATATATTCCCCCCTCTTATAAATTATATCTTTCTAGTATTATAGCTTATAAAATTATTCTTAGATCTTAAAGTCTTTTTTTATACTATATCCTAGCTTTCCTACTAGCCTTGTAGTACTTCTTATATATCTAAACTAAATCTCTAATATTCTTATTAAACTTCTATTTCTATAGTAAGAAGAATACTACTATTTACAAAATCTCTTTAAAACCTCTTATAGCTATAGGCTTCTTATTATTATAGCCTCTAGTTACTATAGTTTCTTATTATTAAAACCTCTTATATACTACTAACCTTCTAGTAACCCCTTTTCTATTTAAAACTATGCTATAGCTTTTTACTACTAGCTTCTTATTATTAAAACTTCTCATACGCTACTACTATTACCTCTATTAATACAGCTTCTTATTAATATAGTCTCTCGTATGCTGCTACCTTCTTCTTGCTATAGCTTCTTATTAATATAGCTTCTTATATACTGCTAACTTCTTTTTACTAAAGCTCCTTATATACTACTACCCCTCTAGTAATCCCCCTCTCACTAAAACCTATACCATAGCCCCTTGTTACTATAGCTTCTTATTGCTATAACTTCTTATTAATATAGCTTTTTATTACTATAATCTCTTATTAATATAACCTCTTATATACTACTAGCCTCGTATATACCTCTAGCCCCTTATTGCTATAGCCTCTTGTTACTACTAGCCTCTCGAGTGCTACTAGTGTTACTATGTCGATTTGTTACTACTGTCATACTACTACTACCCTACTATTCTTCTAGTAACTTCTTTATAAAGCTTAAAGCTATACCGTCACTATTACTACTACTTCTCTAGTAATCCCTATACTAAAAGATTATAAAGTCTATAGTTTTCTCTATATTATGTTAGCTATATTAGCTACTATATAGCTACTTTAACTATTATATTATAAATAGTATAATATTTATCTATAGTATTTAGCCTTATAGCTTTCTAGTAACTATTATCTCCCCCCTTAAAAGCCATACCTTTATAACTTTAAAGTAGGTACCCCTTTATTAAGCCCCTATTATATATACTTCTCATATCCTTATAACTTCAAAGCCTTTATAGGTTTAAAACCTATAGCTAACTATAAAGTATTAATAGGAGTAACTTTCTAATATTCTTCTTTAGTTAAAACCTAGGAGTCTATTCTAAGCTCTTATATCTCAACTTCCTAATATTAAGTCCTAGCTAATATTAGCCTCCTAAGATATACTCTAATTATAACTATACTTTAATTATTCTAATACTCTTTTAAGTAATTAGTTTTCCTTAGTTATAAGAATATTAGAAGGACTTCTTCCTAACTCCTAATTATAGGGATATTATTTACTATACTTATAGTATACTACTTATTTATATTACTATAAATACCCCTAATACCCCTAGTATTTATAACTATATATAGTTATATAACATATACCTCTAAATACCTTTATACTACTTTTAAAAGCTACTTTAAAATAGCTATTTCAAAAACCTTAGAGCTTCTACTTACTTAATACCCCTCTACTAACCTTATTATTATAGCTTGATAAAGACTATATATACTAAAATCTCTATATCTATAGGTATATATAGATATACTAGTACCCCTTAAGTTACTTCTTATTCTTTTAGTAGCTTTAGTCTTAGTAGTCTTTCTCTTATAATAGCTTTAATAGTATATCTACTAATACTTCTATAGTAATCTCAGAGGTAACCTTATTATTATAACCTTATAAATATCTTATTAAAATCTCATTATCTATATACTTATATAAATATAGTAATACTTATACTAGTATCCCTCTAGTCGTCCCTTATTATAAAGATTCATAGCTAAAGGTCTAGTGAGAGAAAGTATAATAGTAAAAGGTAGATCTCTATAAGTTATAAGACTTTAACTTAATAGGCTAACTAGTAGTAATTATAAGAAGGCTTTTATCCTATAGTAGCCTAAGGCTACTTTATTATATAATATATAATCTAATTCTAGCTATCCTAGCTCTCTATATAAACTATAGAGTATATTTTTATAACTATTCCCCCTTTTAGAAGCCTTAGGCCTTAAGGTTTATAAATACTATATAGCTACTTTTTGAAAATAGTTTTTGCTAGCTAGTTACTAACTATTTAGTAGTTTGAATAATAGTTAAAATAATAGAATAATAATTAAAATAATAGTAATAAGTAATACCTAATATATAAGAAAAACTCTTTGAATAAAAACCAAAGTATCTAATTTTATCTTATAGTTAATTAGACTATAAAGTACCTAATAGTAGATTAAGCTAATTAGAATCAAAACTCTTTAGGTAAAAGTTAAGGTGTTTAATCTTATCTTATTATACTAGAGGCTCTTTAAGGTTTCTTCTAATAGTAAAGCATTAGTATATATACTGATAATGTTAGTTATATATAGTGTTAACTCTTGGTAAGAAGCCTTTTAAGGCACCTTTAACGTACTTTTAGTAATACTAAAAATATAGTATATATATTAATCTCTCTAGATTAGCTATAGTAATAACCTTTTAGCTAGGTTATCCCCCTAATATACTTTAATACTATATCTTTAGTAATAATATTAAGGTAATATAACTTTTTCTTTCCTGGAGCCTTTTATAAGTTACCTCCTAATATATTTTTAGCGATAATTTCAAAGTAGTCAAACTTTATAGGGTAGCCTTTCTAACTATACTTTGCATAATACTTATTATAATAGTAAGTAGCTATAGTATAACTTAACTTGTTATATATTTCATATAAGGAAGCTTTAAAGTATAACTACTTTAGAATTCCTTTTAAGATATCCCTATAGTAATTAGGTATTATACTTTTAATAATATTATAATTGATAGCCTTCTTAATACTAAATACAACCTTCTCCTGTATACTACTAAAAGCCTCCTTCTACAGCTATAATATCTCCTCTAAGTACTTAGTTACTAAAGCTATAGCTTTAACTCTCTAATTATTAAACTTCTAGTATTATAAGTACTATTATAATCTAACCTTAAGGTAATAGAAGAAGGTAAATATATAAGGTCTTGAGGTTTCTATAGAAGTATTTAAAGTTTTATAAATTGCTAACTATTTAGTATAAAACTTTAGTAAGGACTAGCTTTTATATTAAAATATATAAAATATACTATATAGGTATAATTCTTATAAAGTAGGGTTAGTTAATAAGTAGTAAGTGAATACTATAAAGTCGTCCTATATAAGGTCTAGTAATAGTATATAGTAGTAGTTATACTACTAGGTTTATAAGTTATATAATAACTTTTTTATAACTTACTGAATTTTATAAATATCGGAAGCTTATAGTTATAATATATAGCTATCTGAAATCACTATTAACTAATCCTCGATTTTATATAAAGTAGTATTTTTATAAATGAAGCTATAGGGGTAACTAGGAGGTTTAAAGTAATCCCTATAGTTAGGGGTTTCTAAAATTAATAATACTAAAATTACTAACAGTTTAATATTAAGTAGTTATATTAATATAATCTTTATAAAAAAGACTATTACTTAAGAAAGCATATAAATATCACTATAATAGTATTACTTTATTCTAATACTGTAGCTATTAATCCTAATAATATAGCTATTAATGTTATAGTATAAGCTACTATATAAGGTTTTAGTAGTATAAGTATTACTCTATATTTACTAGTAGTTTTAAAAAGTATAACTATAAATACTATATATTCAAATACTACTATAGATACTACTATAGATACTATATATTCAGATATCAAGTATTTAGACGCTAAGTATTTAGTAGTTATTTATTATGATAGAGCTATTACTAAAATCCCAACCTTATCTTTCTAAAAGGTAGAAGTTAAAGAATTATAAGAATTTATAGCTAAAAGCCTAATAAGGGAAAGTATAATAGTAAAAAGTAAGTTTCTATAGGTTATAAGATTTTCATTTAATAAGCTAATTAGTAGTAGCTATAAGAAGGCTTTTATTTTAAAGTAGCCTAAGGCTATTATATTATATAATATATAATCCGATCCTAGCTATCCTAGCTTTCTATATAGGCTATAGGGTATATCTTTATACTTATTCCTTTTAGTAGTTTTAATACTATAGCTTCTTATGGTAGCCTTATTAATACTATATATATCGAAATCTCTATATTTATATATATACTAGTACCCCTCTCATAAACTCTTAGTTTCTTAATAGCTTTAATATTAGTAGCCTTAAGGTAGCCTCTTAGAGTAACTTTATCACTATAGCCATATAAGTCTTATATTTATTAAAATCTCGTTCTATTATCTGATTATACTAGTTCTGCACTAGCATTTTCCTTATAATAACCTCATCAATAATATATAGATACGATATATATCGAAGTCTTATTATTACTATACTAGTACTGCACTAGTACCTCTCTTGCGATAACTTCGCCGATACTGTATATATCAAAATCTCTATATTATTACACTAATACCCTTCTAGGTATCTCTTATAATAACCTTAATAGGTAGCTTCTTATAATAGCCTTATTACTATAGCTATATATCGAAATATGTATACTATTATACTAATATTATACTAATACCCCTCTAGTATACTTCTTATAATAACTTTAATACTATAGCTTCTTATAATAACCTTATTAATACTATATAATCAAATTAGTTATTTCTGCCGTATTAGTACTATACTAATACCTCTTATAATAACTTCGTTAATACTATATATGCTAAAGTCTGAACTACTATTACTACTATACTAATACCCCTTATATAACCTACTAGTTAGAACCCTTAAAGATAAGTAGAAATTCGAATATATTAGAAATAGAATAATAACTAAATAATAGATCTATATAGGGGGTAAGTATAAGTATAAGGTTATTGATATATTCGAATCTGACTTTTTAAACTAGAATCGTAGCTATTATAATCTAAATACCTCTTTAGATATATAACTAAGTAGTAGACTAGCTAGGGGCTATAAGTGTATCTTGATATATATATAATATAGATTTAAATAGAATCTATATAGTATCTATAATCTAAAAAGAAAAGGCTAATCCTTATTACTAATTCTTTATAATTATTAAAAGCGAACTATATTATTGAAAATAGACTTCTTAGTTATTTTAGATATAACTAATGATTATATATAAATAGATCTCTACTTCTTAATTAGATTATTTGGTAATTGACTTAGTTTATAAGTAATATATAACATTTAGGTATTACTTTATACTAGTCAGATTATAAAATCTCTTCTAAAAATAGCTAGTCTAATTACTTCTTTAATTACTAATAATTACTCTTAGAGTTCTATAGAACTAGAAATAGTAATTTAGAGAATATTATATCTATTCCTCTATTCCTATTATTACTATAAGCTTTGGTATAGTTAACTTATCTGATTCGTTTATAATTACTTATATCAAATAAGTATGATTCTTAATGAATATAAATAGCTTAGTAATAAGATCTCTTAAAGAATTACTATGATTTCTTTCTAATATAAGTAGTAACTATGGAAGTTTGCTCCTTATATCTCTTTAGACTATACTAGTATTACAAGTATTGTCGTTTTATAGAAAGTATTATATATCTTATAAGAAGCCTAGTTAGTAGTATTAGTATAGCTTTACTTTAGATATATTATTCTTCTTAAAGTAACCTTTTAGAAAGAAGTTATAAACCTTCTATAAAGTAGTTACTTATAAAGTATTCTCTTAAAGTTCCTAGTTTATACTATTAAATATTTATTTAACATTTCTCTATATAAAGTATTCTAATAAATCAGGAATATATTCTACAATCTAAGCTCTGATACTGGAAATAGTAGGAAATATGTAGTCTCTTTTAACTATACCTTAATAGATTGCTAGGTATTATTCATCTTTGAACAAAAGATTATTTTATAGTTTCTCAAAATCTATATTATTATTCAAGACTTATAATTATAAAACTCTAAAACTACTCAGTCCTTATATTTATTACATAGCCGATATAAATATCTAATATAATTAAACTGAGTCTAGTATTGATTAGATTATTCTATCTTATTCTTTCTTATTTTCCTAACTTGCTAGGATATTCGTTTATACTTCAATAGTATATATAGTATAGTAGCTAAAGAACCTAACCAGAATCTAATTTTAAATTAATAACAAGGTCATTATCTAGCTTACTAGTTCTGATATTTATTAAGCTTCTATTTCTTTTTAAGGAATCTATGGTTTTTATAGTTTGGGAAAACTTAGAATCTATTATAGCGTTTTAGTTCTATATTTTAAATTCTAAAATAAGATATTACTATCAAGAACTCTTTATTATAGATTAAGTAATTATATTATATGAGGAATAGCTTCTATAAGTAAAACCTTACTAGTAAATTGTACTTCTATATATTTTTCTGTGAAGGAATATCTCCAACTATAAACTTTAAATAGTTTACTTTAATATTAATTACTAGATATAAGTTAAAATATTAAAAGTTAAGACTATAATAAGATAGTCTTTTAGAATAGTAAAAATACTCTCTTCTCTTTCCTCTTGATAGAATACTATATTCTACACTATTGATATATTGAAAGGGTTTATAAGAAAAATATAGTTATTTATAGATATATAGTAGTAACTAGTAAGTCCTAGGAATTACCTTGTCACTTCTACTATTTGTAAGTAAGTTAATTATTCAATACTTTTATCTCTTTAGGGGAATAATTAATTCTCTCTCTAGTCTTATATATAAGGTTAATATATTTTATTATCTTTGGAGAGAAAACCTTTTTAGCTAAGTTGAGATATAGCCTAGTTTTAGATAAAGCTTATAAGACTTATTTAACTTTCTACTTACAAACCTACTATATAAATAAGAACATTACTCAAATATACTAAAGTAAAGTTATTGAGAGGCTTATAAAGAACCTTATTAATATAATATTAGAATATTATCAAAACTCCTATAGGTCTAAATAAGTATATTAATCATTCAGAAACGCCATATTATATATAAAAAGTAGTTTCTTCCTCATATTATTTATAGTTCTAATCTTAAAAGGTATAATACTAATATCTAATTTTATTCATCATATAATCAAGGCTACGCTTTAGAGTCTTTCTGATATAAATAATAGAAAATAATAGTCTTTTCTATAATAATATTAGGCATTTTATAGTTACAATAGAAGTATAACTTACCTCTAAGTTCTTTAATCAATAGAATTAGGATATTTATAGATAATCTACTTATTTATATAAACTTCTTATTCAAGAAGTCCTAGAATATCGTCTATAAAACTAATACTTCCTTCTAAGATGTACTATAAAATAGTCTTTAAACTAGAAGCTATTCCTAACTATTATCTCACTTTCCTAGGTGAGATTTATAATTCATACCCAAATAAATAAATAATATACAATATACTTTACCTTTCTTAAGGAAATCTTTAAATCCTTTACATATCTAATATAACTATATTTTTAAGATATCTTTTATTTTACTTAGAATATGTTTTCAATATTTATTAAACTAGAAATCTATATTGTTTCCCTTCTTATCAAATATTTATAATATATATATTTCTATACCTCAGAAGCCTTTTAGGAAATTATAATAAAGAAGATAGCTATTAATACTTATACTATTTAAAGTCACTAAATTGAAAAGCTTTCTTCTTATCCTGTTAGTAAGATCTATCTCTAACCTTTATGATAATAAATTTATTACTTCTAGATATTATAAATAATAATACTATATTTTATCTCAAATGTATATAAGAATATTCTAATATTTAGACTATTGATAATATGGATAAAGAGCTTCTGGATAATAATCCTAAATTTAATCTTAAATACTATAATATTTCTTGTTGATATTTATATTAATTTATCTATAAAGTCTCTTAATCTCCTAAGTATTGTATCTATATATAAGTGATACAATTAATAGACTAAATAATACTTAACTATAATATAAACAGTATAGCTATTATTAAGGAATACCTAAGGAATAAATATTTTATTAATTTAAATGTTGAATAGTATAGAAAGTCCATTTATCTTAGATTTTACTTTAAAAGACTCTTAATTAGTCTTTTTACCTTTTATAGGCTTTAGGGTTTATTTTTAATTAGATTTAGTCTTTTTTAAATTATTATCAAAACCTAAGCCCTTAGTTATATTATTAGAATAGGCCTATTCTAGAACTATTTTAGTAAGATAAACAATCTAGGTCTCTAGATAATCCCTAGCTATATATACTTCAACTCAATAGCTAAAGTATTTCTTTATATTTTAGTATTATACAATAGTCTATAATAAAGTCTCTATAACATTTATAGTTTAAATAGTATTTATTATTTTTATATTACCATTACTATCTCTGTTTTAGTTATATTACTAATTCATTCCAATGGGTTATTAGTTCAATATAGAATATATCATCTTATAGCTTTCTAGTCCTCCTAATTTATACTATATATTATTTATATACTTCTCAAAACTACTAAAGCTAATATTGATTTTAAGCATGTAATAATATGACTTCAGAGATAAAACGGCTTATAAATGACTAATTTATATAATATATAACTATAAGGTGTGTTTGATTAAAAAAGAAGGTTTCTTCAAATACAAAAGAGAATTAATAAAGTACTTATAATTATTTATATATTTATACAAGACATATATTAAGGTATAATCTATCATATGTAGACCTTTAGATATCTAATCTAAGAATATAAGAGAGTCATTAAATTATACATATTTGAAGAATTGCTATTCTTACAGAATTCTATTATACTTAATAGAGTCTTATATTCAAATATAAGTAAGAAAGATACTAGGTTTCTTAGCTATCTATAATGGATATATAGTTAATAAAAAGTCTGTTATAAATTTACTATATTTAGACTAAGTATTTACTATGGCTTCCTAGAAACCTCTTGGGATTAAATATACGTTATTATTGAAAAGGTCTAGCAAGGTTAATAGTTCAAGCTAGTTCTAAAGTAGTTCTAATACTTATTATAACTATATTTAATAGTATAGAGTCTAAATAAGCTTATGATTAAATAATCGTATCAACTAGTATAGTAAGTTATTACTTCTATTATATTATAATACTAGTAAAAGTTCCTTTAGGGTTTATACATAGACTATTTTCATTATATCATTTGAATGTATAGTATATTTACTAGTAAAGTATATAAGTATTATTAAGCTTAGATATATGAAGAATATAACCTATATAAGTAAATATTCAGATACCTTACTTAAAAGAACTTAAATTGAGGGAAAAAAGCTTTTCGAAAGGCTATAGAATATATATATATATAATAGATCTATTGTAGTCTAAAGTAGTAGAATGAGCTCTACTGGCTATAGCTAGTTTTAGTGAATAATAACTTATAATATCCTTAAAATATTAAGATTTTAAACTATGATATTTATATATATCTTAGTAATATATTTTAATAATATAAATCTTTTACATTAACTCTAAGTATAATAATATCTTTTCATCATAACTAAAACTGTAGTTTTAACTTGAATTTACCAAAGCTAAAGTAGGTAACAATAATTCTCTTAATGTCATTACTAGTAGTTCAATGTTTTTTACCTTAAGTTATATTTTAAATAATTTCATAATTATTATTACCTACTTTATTTCTAAACTAAATAAAGGACTTCTTCGTCGTGATGAAAAAAAGATTTAGAATTTATAATTAGAAATTATAATAAATATCCTTCATCCTTATTTGATTATTAATACCATTTTTCATACTTAAAACATTCTTACTTAGACCTTTCAAGAAATTGAATTTATTTCATATCCTTTAACACTTTATATCAAATATGAATAGACTAATAAACGAATTCTAATTTATAATTCCTCTAAACAATACGCTTATTACTTTTACTAATTTTATTTAAAATTATTTAATTCTCAGAATTTATAATCAAATTACTAGCATACCATATATTTATCTAGTTGATATAAT
The DNA here is from genome assembly GCA_004367935.1 of Colletotrichum sidae. Lineage (NCBI taxonomy): Eukaryota > Fungi > Ascomycota > Sordariomycetes > Glomerellales > Glomerellaceae > Colletotrichum > Colletotrichum sidae. The sequence goes on along the minus strand of QAPF01000283.1, from coordinate 17,957 downwards.
TTTGACTTGAAGATTGTAATCTAAAATCAAGATATTCTAGTTTTAATTTCTTATTCAATATTATTGTAGTAAATCTCTTAATTTGCCAGAGTAGTCATTATCGTTACTACTACTCTAGATTCCTAATTTATTTAGATGAAATAATATTAAGATTACTATTACACAGAGATTAACTAGTATTATAAAGAAATCAATTACTTCTATTAATACTAAATATCTTTATAATTCTTTATGAAAAGTTTCTGTCGTTATATTCTTTAGTAAAGAAAACTAGTAACTTAACTAGTAATCTTATAATTATAAGAAGTTTAAACCTACTAGACATTAATAGGAAAGTAGAGTAGATAGAATCTACCTATTTAATAAATATCCTAAGAAGTGTTTCAAACTTGTACTTAGGGCTATTAAGAAGTCTATTCATATTAGAAATTAAAGGACATTTTATAAGATAAATAATCTGACGTATTAACCTAAGATTACTTAATATTAACTAGCTAAACTAAATAAGAAACCTACTAGTTTTAGAAATATTTTAATTAAGTATACTTCTTCTAAGAAAGATAATCAGATAAAGCTATAGAGAAATATAAAGCTTATCTTCTCTGAGTAAAGATAACTAGTAATAAATCCCTTCTTCTAAATTATTCTTTATACTATGAACTATTTAAACTTTAAATTTCCTTAGAAAGCTTACCTTTATACTATTAGAATTGGAAAGAAGACTTTACTTTTTAGTCAGTATTACTAAGATAGAATAGACTTAAGAAAAGCCTATATTTTACTTTCTAATAAAAGTTATATAATATTTAAGAAATATCTCAAAGTTATTGAACTCTCAGAAAATAATAAAGTGAGTAATTTAGCCTAATATTTCAATTCTAAGTCTACTTTTTTATAATTAAGAAGTAAGAAGATTAATAGAATAAAGAAGTCAAGACAATTGAAACTATAGTCTATTTAATAAAAAGAGCTTAAATTAGCTTTGTCTAAAAATAGTAATATTTCTAATTCTACTACTAGAATTCTTATTTTTTCTAGATCTACTATTATTTAAATATTCTAAGTATTACTACCTATTCAGCATTTTAGCATGAATTATATTTCTTAGCCTCTAATAGCTTTAAATAGATTTTCTCGTAAGTTAGAACCTTTTATTCTAGTAAGTTATTAGGTATTGTAGAAGTTTAAATTACAATTTTAGTATTCTCATTATAAATCTTAGTAGTTTTACTCTATATCTAAAATAGGTTTTTCTTTCACTTCTAGAGGCTATAATCAGCTTTCTTTATTTCTCTATATCAACTTTCATATAATTCTTACTACGTCTCATTTAATATCTCAGAATTTAACATTTAGATAGTTTCTCTTAATGTAAATATATATTTCATTATTGAATGTTGTCTCTTGTAAGTATTTTAAAAAACTCTGCTTTTTCTTCCAAATCTATATTAGTACTATTAAGATATTTCATCAGGAATAAGACTTCAGAAATCTAAATTACTTATAGATTTTACATCAGTAATTAGAAATAATTCTAAGAAGCCTATTTATATATTTTAATTAGTCTTCAAATATTACTTAAAGATATATACATTTCAAAAGTATTCTAAATTATTTAAATGTAATTGATATGATGTTCTTTATACATCTATGTAGTAGTATTAAATCTATAAGTGTATGGATAATCTTCAAAACGCTTTTTAAATATTCTGAATATAACCCTATTTATGAAATATCTATATACTAAAGCTTAATAGGTAGATAATTACTATCGAAAAAGATTATTATAATGATTTAATAATAAATATAATAAATTCCGTAAATATCCCTAAAGTTAAACTTGATATCTCAAAACAAGTTTCTTACTATTATAATGTCTTATGAGAAATATTTGAGGCCAGAGGTCTGTCTTAATTATTAATATCATAACAATATTCTATTGTGTAAACTTCGATTAAATTAACTTTTTATATTGAGAAATAATATAGCTATGGTTTTATCTTTAATTTCCTTATAGTTTATAACAGACATCTATTAAAATCCCATATACTATTTGGCAATTTATTAATGGTATCAAAATACAAGACCTTCAAACTAAATTATATTATAATTACTATCGGTATTTAAATAGTCTAGGTAGCTATTATTACTATATGTATATGATTTATAGTAAATGAACTAATTTAATTTCTCTATATATATAGCTCTTAAACTTATACTAAAGTAGAAGAGTATTCATATTTACCTTATATAGAAGAGTTTATTCAAGAAGAAGAAACTTAGTCTTAGTATCCTAATAATTTAGTTTTTGCTAGATATCTTTCTTATTTAATCTTACAATCTTAATTCTCGCTACTTGATTAAAAGACGCTTATAATAGTTTTAAGAAATTAACTATATTTCTCTAAGTCTTAAACAAAATGATTAATCAATTAGAATATGTTTAAACTTTATTAGAAGGCCTGTTCTTTTTGAATATTATATTTCAAACTATTAAGAATATTATTAGAAAATCCAAAATATTCTATCTAGCACCCAATATTCATTAGGCAGATAAATACTAGTATTCTTTCAAAAGTATTATATAATGATTAATATTAACTTCTAGCTGAAATTACTACTATTATTTACGTCTACATAATCACCCTAATACTTAGATAGGTAGAAGTACTATTCTAATTAATTAAGATTTAGAATTATATCTTAACTTGTTCTAAAACAGCTAAATAGAAGTCTTAAGGTAGTTATCTCTGTATATATTGAAAATTGAACATTTACTCTTCATAAGTCAACTTCTTAATTTTAAATACACTATTTAGATTTCTAGATATAAGTATACTTCCTCAATTCTAATTTCCCATAAGACAACCTTATCTGATCAATATCAACCAACGTCTGGACTAATTCTTATAATTCCAATATCATTTTAGATATATTTAAATTCCTCTTATTAGTCTTTAAGACTAATGTTAGACTTCATTTAATATTTGAAGCTATTATTAATATTAATAAGCTAGTTAATAGAAAAGGATCTCTTTATTAAGTATTTTTACTTCTCTAGATTCCTTAGGTATTTCAAGACTAGAATCTTCTTCTTTCTTAATAATTAACTTCATTGCTAATCCTACAATTTCTTTTATAAATACTTTACATAAACCTTATCTTAAGTAAACTATTATTTCGTCAGATCTATTGTTTTAAAGAATAGGACTACTTGTCAAAAGTAGACATTTAAGTCTTATAGGAACTAAAATTACTTATAATATAACTTATTAGATATTTAATAGATCTTTCTAATTCAACTTTAAATACCTCTTTAACAGTATTTTAGTTATATCATTTCTTACGTAGGTATTTTCAATAGCTATATCTATAAATATGTTCCTGGTAGAAGTATAAGTAAGAATAGATACTTCAAATATTCCTTAATACTTACCAATTAAAATACTTCACATATCAAGCTTCTTTAGTTATATACAATAGTTTCTGATTATCTTTAATAGAAATATATAATATAATTTCGTTATTATTTAAATTGACTTCATATAGAATTTAGCTAATAGTCTAATAATTCCTTCTATTTCTATTTTTCAAGTAATCAGTTCTTTTTAATATACTTATTTACTTTCATTAATACTTTCAGATAAAGGAAAAACTACTCAGAATTGATCCCTTATTCTATTACTGGTTTTTAAGAACTAATTTGTCTATCAATCACTATTATATTCTTCTTGGTATCCTCCTAAACTTTCTATATTAAAGAATTTCTATTTTATTCTATTTACTTCTTAAATACTGCTATTGTTTGTAACATTAAAGTATAGAGTTTATTAAACAATCTAAATATAAAGAATAAGCCTAAGATTCATCTTTAATAGTAAATGCCTAGTAACTATCTATATAGGCCCTAGGGACTTCAGATAAATCCTAGATACTATAATAAAGTAGATAAATCAGGTATAATTCTAACATTTATCTAGAAATAATTTATCAAGAATAGACTTGATATAATAAAGATAGTCTAATTCTTTTAATATATTAATCTTTATCTCCTAAGTATTACAACCTACATACTTAATACTAATCCATTAAGAATATTCGACTTAAAGATATTATATATACGTACTGTTATCTTATATCTCTGAAAGAACTATCTTATAGTAAAGTTGAAAACTAATTATCTTTTATGATTTCAAGATAATATCAAGAATATTTGAATGAATGATAAGATAGTTTAATGTCAATTTATAGTTCAGAAATGTAGAGATATACTTTCTAAATAATTATTATATAAGAAGAAATTACTTAATTAGACTAAGTCTGAGAGTATAATTAAGACTGATATAATAGACTTTAGCTTTTCTTAGAAGCAAAGCTTCTGAGAAAATATAAATAAAGAAATCTTCAATATAAGAAACATTGTTTAATATTGAATCTAGTATATGCTTCTTTTAAGGTATTATAAATATTGTTTACCTTTTTCCTATTTTACCTTATTATAAAGGGGCTGGCTAAATTACATTAAATAATATGTATTCTCCTATTTAAATTGAAGGATTCCTTTTCAAAGAAATATATTGAATTTATAATACAGACCATTTTATAGCTATTATAAACTATACTCATTGAGAAAGAATAAAGTCTTCAAATGATGAAGAAAGTCCCTAGAAGAATTATAGCTAGTTCTTTTATAATGGAAGAATTAATATTAATATATATTAAGTTGGAAATATATTAGTTGCCAATATTAGATCTACTAGTTTAAAGAATTAGTTTAAATTTAGAAATATTTCAAGGTACCTGTTTAGCCTTATTAGCATATTGATTATAATTTCATCATTCCTTCTTTATTGGTTTCTAGTAGAAAGTATATAATTCTAAATTTATTATTCTATTGATACCATTATTCTAAATAGTAACTACTACTTACATAAACGGGAATCAAGTATACAAACTAGTAATAATAGATTTAATATATATATATAATCTTCTAGAGAATATAAGTAGGTCCTAAACTTATATATATATTTCGACTTAGACTAAGATATATTATCAAAATCTCTTATGAGAATAGCTAAAATAAATACTTTTTTACTATAGCTCTTTACTAATTTCTTATAAAAAAAAGTTGAAGTAAAGAAGGTTTCTCTTTACCTAACTAGACTATTAAGTTCTAAAACTAATACCTTTCTCGTAATAAGATTCTAATACTGAATTATAGTTTAATTAGGCGAAATCTATTAATCAAATATCCCAAATTACTCTTTAATAGTAAATATTTCCTAGAGTTCAGGAACCTAATCTCTTACTACTTAGAAATAAATAATATATTATATATTATATTATACTAAATTAGAAATCTTTATACTTACCTTTTCCAAGATTTTCTTATATGCTACTCTCATATACTACTATAAAGTAAAGTTATTCTAAATATATTAATAATCCAGAATCTTGAGAAATACTTAAAGGGAAGTTTTATTATTATTAGGAAATATTATTTAAAGAAATATTAAGAGGCTACCATAAGTAGTCATATTGATCTATATCTCAATTGTATTATACTATACTTTTAGTTCTTTAGAATTAGACTTCTGAATTCCTTGAAAGTTAAGATCTACTATATAATAACTAAATATATTTTTAATCTTGAGATTAAAGGATGTTATACTTCTAGCTATTTATTTGGTATATTTTTCTTAAATAAGTTATTTAGTAACTTCAGAAAAAAATAAATAATTCAAAGATATTGAATTCTAGTTTAGTAGTTAAATTAAAACACTTCCAGATACACTTTCTAATTATATAAACTTATATTAGAATATCTTCATAATTAAAATTAGAGCTATTAGACAGCTTTACTATTATATTAAGGCTATTGATAGTTCAATATACTATCTTTTGAATAATTTCCAAAAGAACTTATATAATAAGTAAAAGAGGTCTCCTTTATATTAGTTCTCTATCAATAACTTAGAAATTAAACAAATATTTCTAAACTCATAGATATAATGTGTATAAAATATAGTATGTACTCTAGATATGAATTTCTAAGAGATGAAATCTATCTAAACTAGAGTAAAATACCTAAAAATATATAAATAGAGTAGTTAGGCTTTATATAAGTTAAGATAGTGATATGGCAGACTTGATACTATATCTAATCCTATAGATATTAATTATAGTTAAAATATAAATAGTACTTATATAAATATCAATAATCCTAATATAGCTTCATAGCTTCTAAAGTCCTGAAAGTTATGTTATAATTATATTTTAGAGTATCTACTAATAGCTCCTATCATAATATCTTAATATCAAGATATTATCTAACTAATACTCAATTTCTTAATCTATTCACTTACTTTAATATATTTTAGAATAGTCATATAAATTCCTCTAAATATACAAAGTCTATTTAGTCATATTGATATTTATACTATTATATAGACTTATGAGGTGAAACTTATCTTTCTATTTCTAGGGATTATAATTAAATATTACTCTATTTATCTTATATGTTTCTTTTTATATATGGCTATATAGATTATAAGAGAATGTTGATTTTATTATAAGAGATATATAATAATAATAAATTGTAGATTACTAAACTCTCAATACTTTATTTTATCTAATATTTAAGAGATTTGAAAATATTTTTAGTTTTATAGTTTTTAATCATACTTTTAGCTACATATATCAACCTCTAATCTTAATAGAATTCTCCTTAAGTATTATTTTAAAGTCGTCTATTACTATACAATTAAATACCAAAACTAGAAATATAGTTATCTATAATAATAGGTAACCTTACTACTATCTTAATAAGATATACGTTAGGCTTAATCTTAATATGATTATTGAGTGAAATATATATTTAAACTTATATATAGGGCAAAATACTGAGATACTATTCTAAATATAGAATGAAAGTAATTGAATAGTTTAATCTAAGTACTATTTATATAAATAAATACTTCTTAAGAATATAAATATAAAGTTGTTTTTTTCTATATAGAAAATAAAATAAATAAGTGGAAATCGATGAAATAGATGTTGAATTTCTCAGTTTAATCTATTATTAATATCAGCTCAATACTTTTGAATAGTAAAATGTACTATTAGGCTATATAATCTAAGAGTATATATATGGCCTAATATTAGGCTACTCAAGAGAAAGAAGGTATTAAGAGGCTATTAGAGCTTCTACATACTAGACTTAGCTACTAGAATAATAGATATTCTAATAATATTAGGTTTTGTTAATAATACGTACTTAAGGGCTAACAACAGTCAGTCGGGTATAATATACCTTTTAAACCTCAATATAGTAGTACAACCTTATGCTACAGTTAGTCTATATATATTATTAAATTGATCGTATTAGTATTATTAAATCTAAAATTGCTTAGAAGGCTATAGAAGTACTTGGTACCTAATAGGAATATATTAATATAATTGTATAAGGTATATACTTAAAATATATCTCTCTCAATCTAATATACCTTTTTAGAGAGAGATTTCTAAAGTTTCTCCCTATTTATATAAGCTTTATGAATAGATTTAAAAATAGATCTTTTTATTTATAATCCTTTTAAAAGGGTTATCTAATTTCTAACCCTTCTCTTTTAAATTTTTAAATACTAATTAGTAGTTATATATAGAAGTATTATAATTAGTTAAGTTATACTAACTTTATTTTTAATATTCATTTTCTTATTAATTAAGAGTTCTTTAGTTTTAATATAAGTTATAAGTTTTATTATATAGTTATCTATTTTATTTCTTTTCTCTTTAATTATAAAATTTTATCAATTAATTTATAAGTTTTAGAACAAATTTCTTTTAGTATTATATTACTAATAATTATAGAGATCTTAAAATATTCTTTCCCATTTATAAAGATTCTCTTAAAGAAGTTTTTATTACTTTTAGTCTATTTCTTAATAATTCTAAGTTTATATACAAGGTAATGAAGAGTACTATTTTATTTATTATTAATATAATAATTAGTTGTATAGTAATTAATAGTAAAGTTACCAATTAAGATATTAAGACTATAATTAATAATAAGGACTTGAAGGAAGAAACTCTTTATTATTCTAAGAGAACTATAAAGTATTCTATACTTACTTTTAAGTTATCTACTCCTACTCCTGAGAAATAGAAGAAACTTATTATTATTAGAAACTCTCTTATAATTAAGAATACTAAAACCCCTATATTTAAAACTACTAATATAATTCTAACCTTATTAAACTATAAATATAAGTATATAAGTAAGGAAAATAAAGAAGAGCTTCATAATTCATATTTTAATTACTTATCTTCTCTTATTAAAAGTTATAGTATTTTTAAGATCTATTATCAAGGTTCCTATTATTACTATTAATACTATCTAATTAATAATACTTATAATCCTAATATAGAGAAAATTATTTATCTCTATATTAAATTCCTTATTATTTAAAATAATAAGAATATTAAATTTATAATAAGTTTCTAATTAGCTTTCCCAATTTATTTATTTCTAAATAATTGCTACTAAATACTAGGAGCTTTATAATACTATTACTACTACTTATACTAATTATGCTAAAAGCTATTTAACTCTTATACCTCTTTTCTATATTCTATATATAGTTTCTATAGTTTATATAGCTTTTATTACTACTATAGTTTCTTTAAGTAACCTTTTTATAAATAATATTAACAGTATTAGCTTTCTCTTTTTAGGTAAAAGTTGAATTACTAATCTATATTACTCTCTCAATCTTTACCTTTTATTCTATTTAAATAGCTATATTTCTAATACCTTCTTTAAATTACTTCTTAATACTTATAAGTAGGTTACTTATTATAATAACCCTTCAGAATAGTAATATAGCAGTTTAATTTATTATTTTAAATTTTAGCTTTAGAAGATCAATCTTAGTTTATAAGCCTTATACTTATAGATACTTTTTTACTTATAAGTTTTAATTTGAAATTAAAGAATACTTTACTCTTCTATATTTTTAAGCTTAATAGTAATCTTATATAATTTATTACTTATCTATATCTTGTATAGAAGGAGCTAATAGCTCGCTCTCTGCTACAACTATTAGTAGATATATTACCCCTTGAAATATAACTTTAGCCCTCTTATCCCCCTACTGACTACTATAGCTAACCTCTAGTTAATCTAAGGCTAAACCCCATATAGCTATAGTAGCTAGTGTACCTACCCCGTATTAACCTTTTTAATAGCAAATAATTAATAACTCTTTTTATAATAACCTTATATCCTTATACCTTCTTATTCTTATATTTCTATAGCTATTAATATATAATTTAAATATCTCAAGATATTCAATTACTACTAACTATAGGTATTATTTTTAAATATTTATTATAACCTTAATATCTATAATCTTAATACTCTTACTATAGACTAAGTCTTACTTACCCGTAAGATAAAGCTTTATACTATTAATATAAAAATTCTCTATTAGTAATATAAATTAACTTATACTTTCTATAAAAGTATAATAAGACTTAGCTTACTCTTATTAGTAAATAATCCTAGTATATTAATTAAGTATAACTAATATATAAATAATACTTATATAGATATAAATATTCTTAGTATAGCTTAATACCTTTTAAAACCCTTATAATTATATTACTATAATATTCTAAAGTATCTAATAATTAGTATTGAGATAGTATATTAATATTAAGGTATTATCTAATTAATAGTTAGTCTCTGAAATTTTTAGCTTAGTATAGTAGCTTATAGGATAGCTAGACGATTATTCTTTAAGTATATATAAGCTACTAATTAATTATAGTTTTTANAGTATATTAATATTAAGGTATTATCTAATTAATAGTTAGTCTCTGAAATTTTTAGCTTAGTATAGTAGCTTATAGGATAGCTAGACGATTATTCTTTAAGTATATATAAGCTACTAATTAATTATAGTTTTTAGGATAATTTTATTAAGATTTAATCTAATAAATTAATAGTTTTAATTATAGGAGTTATAGGTAAATATTATTATACTTATCTTATACTTCTCTTTTTATAAGTAGTTATATAGATTTTAAAGGAATTTTAAATCTATTATAAAAGATATAGAAGAATCATCGGTTATAGAATACCTAGCCTTTATAAATATTCTATTTTATCCTATTTTTAAGAAGTTTAAAAAAGTTCTTAACTTTCTAACCTTAGTAGTTACTTTTTATTATATGTATTAAGTTTTAGTTTTAAGTAGGTTCTTCCTAATTATTACTATAAGGTTTTCTATTACTATAAAGTTAAATATTAGAACTAGGGGTATAATTATCTATAATAATAAGTAACTTCCTTATTATTTTAACTAGTTATAAGCTAGTATTAGTATAAGTACTATTATTAGGCCAAATTTATAGTTAAATCTATATATAGGGTGAAGAGCTTGGATACCATTCTAGATATAAAGTAAAAGTAACTAAATCTATATTTAATACTAATTCTATTTAAGAAAACCTTAGCTATACTTCCTTATTCTTCTTAAAGCTACTTATATGATTTCTTTTGAAGAGGTCTTATTTATAACTTATATTTAGTTACTTTTAAAACCTTTTAAATAGTTATGTTAATAGAGTTTTAATTAGATTATTTATTATTAGTTATACTAAAAGAATATAAGTAATTAATAGTCTCTTTTTAGAGATCTCCTAGTAAAACTAGTAAGTATAAATATCTATATATTTCAGATAAGTTTAAAGTTTTATAAGTCTTTTGGAGATTAGACTTATTATTTAGAGGTTATTATATTAGATCTTAATGATTATTAATCAGCTTTTATTAATAGAAAACTTTATCTCTTTTAAAGTCTCTATTAATAGTTAGAACTATAGTAAGGCTAGTAGGTAATTTGTAAATAGTACCTCTTTTAATACTAAGGAAAGAGAGAGCAGTTCGGCTTCTGTAGTTAATAATATTATTATAGATTATTATATAGCCTTTTAAATAATACCCTTTTTAAATAACTTTATTATAAAGCTCTAAAAGTTCTTTTAATCCTATATATTATTTCCAAAACTTATATTTCAAAAGACTACTAAGGTATCTTCTAAGCTCCTAGGCTTTATATTATACTTAAAGTATAAGTATTAAGTCTTATAGATATAGTTAAATATTTAATTTATTACTTCTTAATACTAAAGGTTAGGATTTTTATTAAAGCGGATTAATTAGCTGGTAGTAAATACTATATTAAACCTTATTATAACTATTATATGGAGTATTATACTTATTTTCTTCTAGTAGAAATTTATTCTATAATATAGAATTTTTTTTATATAGGAAGAATTCTAAGTATATTATAAGAAATTTATTTCTTACTTTAGGTTAATATCCTTCTAATAGGAATTTATAAGTTTTTTCTATATATATAACTTATAAAAGTTATAGTTTTTAAGTTTCTTAATTATATAAGATCTTAATATTAAGGAACTACTATAAGCTTTTTCCTCTCTTAAAGTAATACTATAATTAAAGGTTTTATATTAGTGATAATCTTCTCTAGAGATCTAAGAGAACTATAAATCCCTAAGATCTTTCTTAAGATATTTTTATTTTAATATAAAGGATTACTAAAAGCTATAGAATACTTTTAAGAGCTTTAGAATTCTATTGAATATTTTATATCTTAGAGGTATTAATATATAGATCTTTTTATTAATCTTGGTATTTATAAAAGTATTTACGAAATATCCTATAAGAGCTTGAGGTTGAAATATATAATAATTATTATAAGTATTCTAAATAATATTCCTATGAGTATTATTATATAAGTATTGTGTTTATCTTTAGGTTATTAGTTTCTTCTTATAGTTAGATAAGCTTTTAACTTTAGTAATTATTTATACTTATTAAGTTTGTAAATATAGACTTAGTAATACTTAAGGACTATTTAATCTTTTATAATTAATTTGTTAATTTTCATTTATAATTATAAGATCTAATAGCTTTTTAAGTATACTTCTTTAGTTCCTTAAAACCCCTAAGCTAATAGGTAAATATCCTAAGGGCTTATTTAAATATTAAAGATATCTCTTAAACTTCTTTTTCTTATTATAGCTTTAGGTAGTTTAATTAGTCTACTATATTAATTAAAGTAAAATGAGTATTAGATTAGTAATTCTAGAGAAACCCTTTAAAGTTATTAGCGATTAAGTCCTCTAAAGATATATATTTAATCTTAAAGTAGGTGTATTAGGTTTCTTACTATAGTTAGTAGTTATAAATAGCTATATATCATAGCTTTATAAAGAGTTATATTGTTTTAGTAATTATAAGGTAGAGTAGTTACTAATTATTATATTAAATTTAGATAATTAGAAAAGACTTATCTTTCTTACTTCTATTTATTAGAATTATGATTAATATTTACTTAAGAGCTAACTATAGTCAGTCGGATACAACATACTTTTTCACTTCAATATAGTAGTACGACCCTATATTGCAATTAGTTTATATGTATATCCCTATTAGAATATATATATAGTTAAGTATGATAAGTTTAATTCTATAATATAGAGGTCCCGGAGCGATTCATTACTTAGGATGTTAAGGTTTCTTATTTAAATAAGCTAATATAACTATAGATTATAATAGACTAGTACTTTTATAAGGGAATATTAGGATTATAGTCAAAATATACTTAAGAGCTAAGAATGGTTAGTCGGGTATAAGATACTTTTTTTACTTTAATATAATAGACAACTATAAGATTGGAAGATATATAATATAGTAAGAGTAGTTTTCTTAATATAGAAACTCATATAAAATATTCTTAATCATAATAGTTAAATAAGAAGAGAAATAGCAATTTGATTAATGAAGTTTTATGTATTTAGCCCTCCTGCCTGATAGGTAGCTTTATATAATACTTAGTAAGTAATCTCTATAATTGGAAAATACCTAATTATATATTATAGTTTATATATATCTCTATAGGTAAATATAAGTAAGAGAACCTAGTAGTATAACTACTAGTTTAAACCTAGCCTTAAACTAGAAGTTTATAGGAGCTAAAAAGTAATATCATAATAACTAGATATATAAACTTACTAATAAAGGCTTTATAATAGTTTATATAGAAAGTTATAGCTTAGTATACTAGTAGTAGCTTTAAGGTATTAAACTTACTATAATAGTACTTATAATATTGACTTATACTAATAATAATATTATTACTATACCTTAATGATACTAGTTATAGATATAAAAGATAGCAATAGACTACTATAGACTAGCTGACTATGCTATAGTAATACTACTACTAATAATAATAATAATAACAATAGACTGCCCCTAGTAACTATTTGTTACTATACCTAACCCTTATAACCTCAATATAAATATTAATTTTATAAAGATTATTGATAATCATAAGAATTATAATTACTTTTATAAAGGTCTAAAGGAGCTAATTTTACATATAGGTAATTTTATTATTCTTTCTAGCCTCCTTAAAGTAGTTATAGTTATATTTAATCTTAATATATTATTAGAAGATAAAGCTATTAGTAGAATTTAGAAAAATAAAGTCAAATTAATTAAGAAGAATCTAATACTTAAGAGTAAGGTACTTAAAGATAATCCCAAATACTTTAAGTATATCTCAGAAGTTACTTACTAGATATTATTTTAAAAGGATATATCATAGAGTCTATTATAGGGTTAGAGTTAGAATAAGCTATTTATATATATAGATCTAAATAGTACTATAGAATTAGACTTCTATAGAAATATTAAATTATAATATTATTAATAATATTAATATAAGGTAGTAGCTAGCTTATCATATTAGTAATAATTATATAGGGATATTAATTTTCTCCTAAATATTAGAACTTTAACAACTAATTCTAATCTTTCATATAATATATTATTAATATTCTTGATTCTATTGATAAATCTAAAGCTAAAGACTTTTATTTATTTCTATTTTTACGTTCTAAATAACTTAAGGTGTAGTATTCTTTTTATTAATAGTCTTTCTTATTTCTTAATATATAATCTTTCAAAAGGTTTGCCTCATATTATAATAAGGCTATATTAAAAAAATTGATAGCTTTAATTAATACTTCTATCTCTTTTACTATAAGATAAATATTATGATATATAATATTAGAGGGGTTAGGTTTTATAATAAAGATATCATTTTATATAGTTATTATTATTAATTTCATTTTCCCTTAAATACTACTATTATAACTACTTCCTTTAGTAGAATTATTTTAATAGCTTTATCATTATAAAAGCTCTAGTTATTACTCTTTTTAATTGAAAGTTTGTAATATAGATTAAACTATATATTTTATCTAGTAATAGTATTTATACTAATACTAAGTTGTAACTAATTAAAGTAATAATAGAATTACTTCTTATTATAAACAATAATATCCTAATTCTAATATTTAAACTTAGAATAATAGAAGGCTTAACATAATTTAGTAAGAAAAGTCTTACTAAAGTTAAGGTTTGATATATATAGCTAAAGACTACTATTAAGATTATGGAATTAAGAATTATATTTTATTGCTTAAGTATAATATAAGAAAAACTACTTATAAGGACTAGGTATTCTATAGTTTATTATTCTTCTATATCTTTTAAAATAAGATTAAGATCCATTTCAAGTTGATATGGTTATTAATAACTTGAGAAATATATCCAAGATATAATAATGTTTACTTTTAACTCTTATAATTAAGATTATTAGTTTATTAATTTAGATTTCAATAAAACTATTCTCAAAGCTATAGTTAATAAGTAGTTTATAGATATTTAAAAACTAATCATCTAGTTATCTTATATATTACTATATTAAATTCATACTCTTAGAGACTAATTATTAATTAGATAATATCTTAATATAGATATATCTCTATAATACTAAATCCAAGATATTTTAAAATATGAAAGTATTACTATTATAAACACTTTAAGAGCTATTTTATAATATTATAAATATCCTTATCTATATAAATACTATTTATAATTTAGTAGTACATAACATATTAAGATTCTTTGTTAAGAAGTATAAATTCAATTTTATTATAGTTCTTTGGAAACTCCAAGTCACCTAATATTATATATAAATATAGCTTTTATATAAATAATAGAAAGTTTTATTTTAAGGATATATAGGTTTCAATCTATAGTAAATATAAAAAGATTGATTATTATTAGGTTGAATATAATACCAAAATAGCTAAAACAATTATAATGAGTCACTAAGTAGTTAATTTATTTAATTAGGCTAATAAGAATAGAAAGATTATTCTATAGATGTATCCCTATAATAATAAGTATATATATATATATATATATATATATATATCAACTAAACTATAGATATTATAAGTAGAAATAACTAAGAGTATGCTATTTATAGAATAAAATAATTATAAGATTTACTAGTTATAAATTAATACTAGTTATTAGTATTTTACTATTAGTAGTATTACTCATTACTATTTAAATATAGATTTATAAAAAACAACTAAAAGAAGAATTCTAATACTTCTTCAAAAACCTTTTCAAAAGCTATATAGTAAAAAAAGATAATATTATATTATTATAATTATATATTACTCTAAGATATTAAAATAACCTCTAGAAAGTCATATCGTTGAAATGAGAAAAAACGATAGATTTTGAAGTCTTTATTGACTCAATACTATATATATTTATTATATAATAACTTCATGAATAGAATTTCTACTGATTCACTAAAATAGAAGTATAGTAGTAGATATAGTAGAGTTAGAACACATAAAAAGGAAAGATCTATGGTATGAGAAACTAGCTATAAGAAATACTTTAGTAATACTTTAGTAAATTTATAATAAACTTAAAAGATTTGTACTTAAAGTAGGACCTTTTTATTAAACTATAAGAATAATAAATATATAAAGTCCTAATAGTAATAGCTTATATAAACCTTAAAGCTTAAGTCTATAATATACCCCTTATTATATTGTTACTTTCTTATGATAATAATACTTACTAATAATCATTTTAATAAGATATGAGTTACTTTTAGATATCTAAATTAGCCTAACTAATTAGAGATATTTATTTTAAGTACTTCTTTTAAATATTACTAAGTTTAAATAGTCTTACTAAAAGGAAAGTTTCAATATTACTAATTTTAAATACTCTTACTAAAAGCAAAGTTCCAATATTACTAATATTAAATAATCTTACTAGAAAGAAAATCTATATTATACTCCTTCTAAGTGATCTTTTATTATATTTATCCCTCTATTAATTTATAACAAATACCTTTCTTCTCTTTTATATATTTCTATCTTTTTCTTTTCAATTCTATAACCTCTTATTTAATATTTATTGTCATATTATTATTTCAATACTTTTCTATTCTTCTTTCTTTTTTCTATTCTTTCTATTATTATATCTATTATCATTACTATTAATTCCGAACTCTTCAATAATAACCCATTTATTATTAAACTCTTTTTAAACCTATTATTTATACTTATATGAACTATATTATTAAGAATAACTTTGATAAGAATAGAAACTAGCCTTTTAATATAATTATTTCTACCTATTCTAACTATAGCTTTAAATATAATAAAAATAACTTCTTATAAATTTATGTTTTATATTATAACTAACCTTACTATAAATATCTAAAAATAAAAGATAAATATATATAGGGCTCCTATTTCTTTACTACTAATACTAAGCTAGATACTACTAATTATTAAAAGAATTACCTTTTTATAATTAATAAATATTTCATTATTTTTATAATTCTAATTACTAATCAGAAAGATCATATTAAAAAGTATTATATTCGTATCTTTCTATTAGACTACTCTATTATAATCTAATATATTAATAAATACTCATATTATATATAATAAATCTTTCTAATCTATATTATTATAATACTTACTACTCTTTCTTCTTATATTAATAATACTCTTTTATTTATTTCTATTTTTATTTTTAATAAGTTATTATTAATCCTAGTAATACTGTATAAATAATACTAAATTCCTTTCTCTCTTCTTTCTTCTTTATATTATATTAATCTTTTTATAATAATATATTATAATATTAGAGGAGCTAATAGCTTACTTTTTACTCTAACTATTAGTAGATATATTGCTTCCTAAAGTATAACTTCAGTCCTTCTATTCCTTAGCTTACTTTTTACTCTAACTATTAGTAGATATATTGCTTCCTAAAGTATAACTTCAGTCTTCTTACCCTCCTGCTAATTGTTATAACTAGCCCCTAGTTAATCTAGAGCTAAACCTTTTATAGCTATAGCTAGTATATCCACCCTATATTAATCTTTCTAATACTAATTAACTAATAACTCCTTTTATAACAACTTTATATCTTTATACTCTTACATCTTTATAGCTATTAATATATAATTTGAATATTTCAAGATATTTAATTACTACTAATTAGAAGCATTCTATTTGAATATTCATTACAACTTTAATATTTATAATTTCAATATCCTTATTAAATCCTACTTACTTTTGAGATAAGACTTTATATTAGTAATATAAAAATTCTCTACTATTAATATAAGCTAATTTATGATTTCTATATAAGTATAGTAGGATTCAGCTTGCTTTTATTAGTAAACAATCTTAATATATTAAGTATAACTAATATATAAATAATACTTATATAGATATAGATACTTCTAATATAACTAGATAGCTTTTAAAACCTCTATAATTATATTATTATAATATTTTAAGATATTGAGTAATTAGTATTATAATAATATATTAATATTAAGATACTATCTAATTGATATTTAGCCTTTAATATTATTAGCTTAATATAATAGGTTATAAGTTAGCTAGATAATATTCTTTTAAATATCTATAAGCTACTTATTAATTATAATATT